>OMPB01071116.1:0-12119 GCA_900312615.1 Stylephorus chordatus | reverse complement strand
GGTTTTGTACAGCATCACAACCAACGAGACATTTGCGGCTGCAACACGTGGGACAAAACGGGGTGTGTGAGCATTTGAGAAGAGCCACTTCGCCCCACCTTGACATAGTGGCGTTCCTTGAGTGCCTTCAGCAGGCCGATGACTCCACTGGTTAGAGTGAAATCTGCGGCGATCTCCAGATCCTGCACACGGGGAGGATGTTACAGAATGTGTCAGAGCACACAGCCCTAGTTTAGCGGGTTATTTTTTTATTTTAGTTCACTCTGAAACAGGGTCAAAGGAAAGGGTTCACAGTTGAGGTTTGCTGTGTCCTCAAGTGACTCTAAAAGACAAGAAACCTCACCTTACGAAGCATTTTGGCAAAGCCCAAAGCTTTGGATGCTCGCTCTCTGGCCTCATGGAAAAGCTCTTTAAGCGATCGGCTAGTCTCAATAACAGATCGTCTAAAAAAAAAAAGAAAAACTCAATAAAGAAAGGGCTATCATGTAACCACGCTTCCCCAATAAAAGAACAATACAATGCAGACAAGGACACTGCGGTCTAGTTACCACCCTGTCTGCTCACCTGATTTCATCAGAGGCTGTGCTGTCATCTGCACTTTTCCAGAATTCATTACTACTCTTTTGTAGGCCAGCATCAAGGAAGTCCCCGGTGGATTTCAGCAACATCCCAGCAATGTCACTGCAAGGAGCAAAGCATGAAGTTTCATATAAGTCTGTACTAAATCCCGTGCTTATGTGACTTTTGAAGCAGTGGGTTTGATTTATCGAAGGACGCCATCATCATCGAGGTAATGCAGAAAGGCAACACCAACCAAAAGAGTTTTCCTGACTGCGCCTCGCCTCCACGGATGTAGGGAGTGATGACTTTGGTGAAGTTCCATTCCTCCTCCAAAAGGTTCTTCAAACTGTGAGAGGCCTGGGGCAACTGCTGGAGCATTTGGATCCAACTGTGCATGTAGTCAAAGTACACCTGCACAAAGATGCACAGCAGTTCCAGCAAATAACCAAAGCCAATTAAAAAATGAATCCATATCACCCTATATCAGATATCAGTATAGACTCAGAGTATATCACAGAGCTAATCAAATCAAATGGTCTTCTTTATCATTAATGCTGTATTACTTTATTAAATTATATGTTCAAGATACTGCAGACAATTCTTAGTAGCAGAAACAAGTCTGTTTTAGACACACAACAAAAGGTATAAGTTTACAATACATTTGGTGAAACTGATTTTCTGCAAATAATACAATAGGGAGGTGATGAGGTACAGGGAGGTGATGAGGTAACAGGGAAGTGATGAGGTACAGGGAGGTGATGAGGTACGGGGGGGTAATGAAGTACAGGGAGGTGATGAGGTACGGGGGGTAATGAAGTACAGGGGGGTAATGAGGTAACAGGGAGGTAAAGATGAAAGGTAAAAATGAAAGCTGCATACAGCTGCTTACAACTTGACTTGAATTGTGACCTGAATGCATTTGCATGGATGTAGGGCATTTTGTTTGCAGTGGAGAAGAAGTTGTTGGTGCATTAAGGAAGTGGGTAGACCATAAGAATATCCCACTTTACACATCAGCATGCAAGCATCATGCAATGATGACAAGTAGTTTCAAAATCCCTTTGCCTATACCAAATGCTACTTTTTGTGAATTGCATTTACATTAGAAAATAGTTTTTTGTATACCGGTAATTAAATAATACACCTGATTGCATAGGTTACATTGCTTCTCCGTAAAAAAATTAGTAGAAAGTAACACACGAAACCATCATAATACACATAACCGAGTACATAAATTTAACAACACTGAACAAGTGAGTCAACGGAGCCAAAGTCTTACCACAAGCATCTTGTGTAGATCCTCCTCAAACTCATCAATGTTGGCATTTGTCTGCAAGCCTTGAGCATCAGAAGCCACGCCGTGCAGCATGAACTGGTAGTACTGCTTCATCAGAAGACCACCCTTCAGGACCTCCTTACACTCCCGCACCAACTGCAGGACACATGCCAACGCAGATACGTTAGAAGAAGTTCCAAGACATACCCAAAGGGTTTCTTTAAAGATACGACCCTACTCAGCATCACGGGTGCAGATCGGCATCAACACTTAAAGCCAGGTGGTAGTGGAGATTAAACCGGCTGCCCACTGGCTGAGAGGCGGGCTGGCTCGACCTCCTGCATGTTAGCGGTTCACCTGTTTGATACTGAGCAACGAGGGCTCTCCAGCAGGCCTCTGCTCCAGACGCAGTTTAAGGCACTCGTGGATAACGTTGAGGAGGACCCGGCACAAGACCAGGAAGGCGGGTCGGAACGATGGCAGGTCCATATCCAGCAGGTCCTCCCAGGACACTTGGTCTGCCCCAAGCTTGGGAAGAGCAGGTCCGCTGCAGGAGACGTGGCGGGACAACTCCGGCAGGTAGTCACTGTACAGCGTGGGGTCTGGGAAGTCTGCAAACTGCACATCAACACAGGGCCAGTTAAGTCAATTCAACATACTGAATATACATCAATAAGTGACCAAGAGTACGGCTCACAATTTGCTCCACAGCTCATGCTGACTTGCACAATGCATGGATAGGGGCAAGACAGTCTAGAGGCTACTGTGTTCGACACGTAGTCGAACGTGGGGTTCTGGGTTTGATACCGCTTGATATTGCTTTGGACAAAAGCGGGCCAAATGCCCTAAAAGTAATATCCAATGTACTCAATCCACCTGTAAACATCCTTAGGAAATACGCCTAACCTGCGCTGTAACAAATCTGTATTCATTGTTAAGCTGGTTTGGATAGCAAGTAGCTAATGAGAAAACACACAGGTATCAAGGGGTCTGGAAATGGAAACTACGAGCTGATGTTGGTAGAGACGTAGGTAGGCCAGGAAGAAAACCTGCAAATTCACTGCCACTGCCGCTGACCTGACCCCTCGCTAGGAAGACTCTTAAGATAAACAAAGAATTATAATGGCCTTGCTCTTTGAGTACACTACAACCTACGAACTGGTATAGCTCGTGAAACCCAGAATATGACATTTGAGCATGCACATTACGATCCACTGACTGTTGTGGATTGAAGCTGGCCCTGCCTGGCAACTGCACGTGCTGCATTATTTGGCACACATACCACGATGAGATTATGATCTCAAATCAAATCACAGCATATGCTACCTCGCTGCTATATAACAATGATTATGTCGCACATCCTCTTCCATTTGCATTGGGAAGATATCATTCAAATCTTCATAGCTTCCGATTCAGTTCATGAAGGCCACCTAAACTTTTCATAAAAATTTAAATGAAATTTAAAAAAAATCTAAAGAAAGATTGTGTTGGCCTAGAGGGTATTTTGCAAGAAGATTTTCACGACCAATAAAAACAAAACATAATCTTGGATACCAAAATAATCAAGACCAATAAAAACAAAACATAATCTTTTATACCAAAACAATCAGGATTACCATCCGACAGTTACATTCGTGTGAGTCACCCTGTATCTGTGCACGTGAGTCACTGCCCATTTTGCTATATTATCAGGAGGCAATTTTGTTGCAGATTATCTGAAGATCTACATCACAAATGTGAAGAAATATGCAGTGATGTCTGCACATACTGTCTGATGTCAGCTTCAACCAACCACAGCAGCATTGTAAGATAGTGTGTTATCAGCTCTTTATTTAATAGCCTGACTGCTTATGGGGCTGAGGCCATAGCGAGTTCTATTCACATTCTGTGAATAATCATATCAAGTAGCATTATTGCAAATGCCATGTTTTAATTATGAAACATCAACATCGAATGGCAGTGGTACGTTGAACTTGGTAAACTGATTTTGCATTTAAAAGTATTATTTAAATACAAAATCAGCATGTGTTTATCAGGCAAGGCCCTTTTGAGATTTCAAAAAGAAACAATGTCCGATATGTCGCACTATTAACAATGCATTACGTATCAACTTTCAATATACTACAATGCACTGTCTAATGAACGAGCAGTTTGTGAAAGATAACACCAACTACCGGAGAATCAGTTGCTTGGGCCGTCTTGTTGTTATTATCATTATCATTATTAGGCTGAAAAAGCAATGTCAGCATGTGACCAATAATTATTTCTTGTTTTAATATGTATATGTTAGTTAAACATTGTCATTCTTCGATTGGGTAACATTTGGGTTCTCATTAGAAGAAATATAGTCATAAAGGTTGCATAGACAATCATATGTGAGATAATGTGACAGTTAAAAACAAATGGGATCCACGGTTAACATCGAGTGCTAATTCCTGGCCTAAATGACAAAACCTTACCTCTTGTGCAGGAGTGTCGTGCAGCAGGGCCGCCCTGGACCTCTGCAGAGAGCGGTCCATCAGTTTGTGCAATCTGAGGATCAGCTTACGCAGTCCCATTTGTTTCAGTGCCTTATCCACAAAAGGCCTGTAGATAGCTGTGGGGCAGAATACTCCGCCAGTCAGCTCTTGGCTTTCCGTCCCAGCGCTTGGGACAAACTCTTCAAGGGAATGTAGCCTGGCGAACTTTGGCGTGAGGGAGGGGGATATTTCCCCCACGGCGACACGCCCCTCTGCGCCATCCTCTGTTAAATCCCTGTCCTCTCCATCGCTCTCCGCCGTGAAGGTAGCCGTGGAGTCGTTCTCCTCGTCCTCGTCGTCCTCGTTGCCACGGGAGCACCGAGGGGAAGGGATCTCAAACACGGGCCACCCTATGCGGGATAGATCATGCAGACCCAGCACTGTGGCCATAACACGCAGCTTCTGGTTAAGGTCCTGGGTGATGTTGAGCCACAGGCAGAGTGCCTGCACCCTGCCCTGGAAGTCCCGTGCTGCATACTTCTCATAGTCCTTCTGAAGTGCCTGCAGGGAGGGATACAGGGCCTCCACGTACTCGAGCAACTCCATGACCCGCTTGACCTGCTGAAAGGCCAGACGCTGGCGCTGGAGGTGGAGCTTGCATCCCACTTCAGAGCCCAGGGGCTCTGCCGCATTCATCGTCGAGGAGGAGGGAAACGTGCAGACTCCCGCGGGATCCTCCCCGCAGTGGTTGGCCTCTTCCACAAACGGCCGCTTCTCCTCCCCGAGGAAAACCACGGGGACACTCGGACAGGTTTGGGGGCTGGGCTCGGACCCCATGCATGAATCCATTCTCGTGGGGCTCAGGTTGTTGTAATCGACCTTGAAGTGCAGCACCTTGTTGATGATGTCGGGAATGGCCTGGCGGGCGGTAAACAGGAACAGGTCTTGGTCACTGGTCGAGCGCCGGGCGTGCCACGCCTGCAGCTCCAGCCAAATGACCTCGTTGTAGTGACCCATGAAGGCCATGATCTCCAAGCCCCTCTGCTCCTTCTCCTTCTTCTTGGAGGATATGGACGTCAGTTTGAGCAGCAGCCGTAGGGTCTCAAAGAATTTGAGGCGGTCCGCCGGGCAGTCTGTGCGGGATGTCTGCCGATGGGTCCGGACTAAGGAATGGGGCATCGAAACTGGGAGTTTGCCACTGCTGCAGCCCAAACTCAAGTAGTGCTTTCTGGGGTCCATGTTGAGCGCACCAAAAGGCTTGGAGTGTGGGTCCAGCATGAAGGAGCCTTCAAAGGTCTTCTTGTGGTCTCTCTCGGTGGACCGCAGGGCGGCTCTCTGCTTTTTGCCCTGCTTGTAGCTGTGTTCCTCTGGGTTCTCCGGGGGCTTGGGGCTCTCTCTCGGGCCGGACGGGCTCAGATCTGCTTATGACAAGAGTTTTCCAAGTCAGTTCCGAATGTACACAAGCTATTCTTTTTGTCTGCCAATGTTTGCTGTCCATTATTATACATTCAGCACCTTTAAATACACAGTTACACACAGTATATTGAATAAGATGAATCATCAAAATAAGGTCACACTCATAAAGTGTCTACATGCATTTGCAATTCTACAATTGCATCGATTTATTCCTCAGTAAATTGTAGTTGAATCAACACATAAATTTCTTCCGCCATGTTTTTTTTATATAAATGTTCTAACAAAAGAGATTTTACCGGAACAAATATTTTCGACAGCATCATTCGTATAAAGCAAGTAAGGGCGGGGTTTAATATAGCGGATACTTTACAGTGATTAATTCACGTTAATTTATCTACTGAATCAGCTGTTTTGGTCACATGTATGCAACGTGAGTTTCTAACATACCGACGTTTACATTCCAATCACTCAAAAGATGACCCGACTTATCAAGGTCTCTTAAACAAAAGAAAATGTTTGGGGCTTTTCCAAATCAAATATTCCAATAAAGGCGTTTGAGTATCAGTTGCGTCAATTGAAAGGCCTTACTCGGGAGTAAAAAATATCAGAAGAGTAGTGTGCATGCAAATGCGCTGATTGTTACCATGTCTGAATGTATAGCTAGTACCTACCCTTGTTTGGCGAGCGCCCAGCAGTCCGGGCCTGGCTGTTTCTTTGGTGTTTGCCAGACATTCGCTTCATCTGACGGGGCGTGCAGGGAGGAGACGTGCCATACAGAGCTTCCTCTTCCTCGCTAGGAGAGTCCCAGAATTCATCAACCTCCGGTTTCTGTGGGGGTGCATCTTTCAGAGAGTTGGCCTGCCTGCGAAGGTTTTGTTACCAACAACCAGGATAAATTATTGACTTGTGGCTGAATTAACATCCTAATTATGATGACCCAAAAAAATTGTTTTTATATATATATATATATATATATTTAGCAGCTTCCGTTAACAGGAATGAACACAATAACATTGAGCATCTCCATCACTGTTTTGAAACGGTAAGGCTGATTACAAACTAGCTGAAATGTGCACAAGGCCAAGCAGAGCTGGAATGTTTGTACCCATAACAGAGTGTTTAGATAATCTCTTCTAATGACACAGGAAGAAGGTTGCTGGTGAGATGTGTCCAGACTAACTGTCTGCTGCCTACAACCTACAACAGAATGATGATTTGTCTATCCTCTGGAGCCTGACTGGCTGTCTACTGGCCGGCTGCACACTGTAGCAATGCTTTGCAGTTGCACATTACAACAGATGTCCAGGCACAGAAAGTAAGTTGTGCATTCTTTGCAGATACCGTCTCTTGGTTTATGTTAAGTTTGACACTGTGGCATGCATCGCTCATTAAGTCTCGTTGCTAGGACTTCTAAAGATAATTTTAAAAAAATAATAAAAAGACACGTCGTACAAAAATAATTGTAATATTTGTCCAAATAATAAATACCAGGGCATGCATGCAGGAGATCAAAAACAATGCAGAAAAAAAACAACCTTTTTGCATACACTTCCTTTTAGAGCAAAAGAAAAAACAAACAAAGAATGCAAGTGGCACGCCTTTCCAGATTACAAGTCAGAGCTTTGTTCCTCAAAGCTTTGCAGAGGGCTTTTTAATAGGATTAGAAAGAGAGGTTGGAGGGTCTGACCCCCGGTTACAAAAACAAAGCAAAGGGCGGGGGTGTGGGGGGGTCTAGAAAAATAAAATAAAAAAAACACCATTCTATGCCATGCACCCCTCAATCCATCATCAGACTGAAAGGCGCTGCCCCACACGTGCCAGTCTGTAGGGAGACAGTTGAAAGGGACAAGGTTGTATCACTTTCGCAAGGGGGGCACTAATCTGGAACCGACTTGCTAACACTTTTCATTATGAGAGAAAGAACCACATGGAGAGAGAAAGAGAGAGAGCGGACCTTTATTGGCCATCTGCACAGTCATCCTTAGCGTTCACAGACAGCGTATACGTGTGCATATGTGGGCACGTGTGCATACACACATTCACACAATCAAACAGGAAAACTCTCTTGGGAGCTGCTGTGGAACCCGAGACAAGGAAAGCAGACACCTGCTGCAGATCCGTCTGCCTATATGGGACTCACATGCCAAAGGACTGTGGACCAGCTTGTCACGCACCAAGCCTTTTGGGAATACAATGAAACAGGGAGCAGGAGTTGATTCTAAACTGCGCAATTACAGGTAGCAATTACTCTTAGGGCCATGCTGCAAAGAAAAATGTGGAGGAGCAGATTCTCCGTTCTCCAGATGACACAAAACCCGACGGTGATTATTTTAACAATCCATCACGTTACTAAAAAGAAGGCACTAACTATTGTCATGTTTAAGAGTCATGTCTCTACGGCTCTTTCTTTGGGACTGAAAAAATGTGGTCAACAGTGTTGAGATTCCTCCATCTTCCACACCCACCTCATTCAAAGTTTTGTAATGCAAATAAGCATGCAAGTATGTTCGTGTTGTCATAACAATGTAAACAGTCATTGCGCATTCGAGAATACTTTTTTTTTTTTTAAAGCATTGCCCAGCATAAAACTGTATTACTCAATAGCTCAGTAATGAAAAACAGCGGAACCACTGACGCCATCCATTGCTTTCTGCCGTTTGTATGGTTGCAGTGAGATTTGCTCATGGACAAAGTGGAGGACTAACCATAACGGGTGCCAGGTTCCTTCTTTACTTTCCCTACATGTTTTTGTAGAGTGCACAGGAAAAGCCAGTGGCCTGTCCTCCTGTTAACCACGGCTGTGCTGTGATTTCCGAGCTGTGCCCGCCTGCTGCCTCAAAAGAATTATCGTTGCAGATGGTGTCTGGCCACCCTCAATGGCTCATCTGATAGCTCATTTGGGCTGTAATAAAGGCCAATGGAATGTTACAGCCCCCGGGCTGAAACACAGAGCGCATAATAAACAGCACAAAAAATTTTGTCTTTTCTGCACACAGACTGGGCCGTGATAGCGAGGGCAACCAGAGTCAGAGGGGGCTGACCTTTAACCTCCAACCATTGTACCAGGAAGGGGCACTCTATTGTATAGTGGTGACACGTGGCCCATGAGGCCCACAGCTGAATAGCAAACAGCTGGTTAGTGCGCACACTTGCTCACAATGCCAAAACTGAAAAAAAAAAAGAAAAAAGAAAAAGTAGGAAAGGTTGGCTGGCTTTTTTTTTTGTTGCCAGAGCACGCTTTTCCCATTATCAAGTTACTGTGGTACAACTGATGCAATTGGACGCGTAAGCCCCATTTTCTTTTAATTATAGCCATTAAGGAACATGCATCTTGCTTTTGGTCAACCAATGACACAATGAGAAAATTCATCACAATGTTGCAAAAACACTCATCTCATGCCAAGATGCAGCACAATTGAAGGTGCACGCACGGCGATAATATTCTTGTCGATCCCAGACAGCCCTATTGCAGATCCGAGACAAGCAAAGCAGTGTTAAGTAACCAGCAGGATTCCAGCCACAGGCCAAGAGAACAAAAAAAAAACGAAAAGGGAACAGGACAAACTCAGCCCCGCCCTGTTCAGGAACAGTGCGACAGTAGCACCAAGGGTGGACTAACAACCTCTCCCACATACACCAGTGAAAAGCATGCATGCACTCGGTGCTCAACTTAGTGTTCTCTCTTGAAACATTTTTCACATGTTGGCATGACAAAACACTTGAGTGATTTGTGCAACGTGACGCTTTCCTACTGGTCGTGTTTTTATTTTAAATACAAAGTGATCTAGCCTATGAGTATAGAAAATATACCATAGCTTAGTTATAGGCAACACCTTTAGTTGGCTGAACTCCTACTTGAAATTCCAGCACAATTTGGCACGCATTGCACAGATCTATGGCGTATGCAAAATTCAACTGCTTGTTGTTCTTGCTTGTTTCTGAACTCCAAACAACATAAGCTATAACTACGCCCCAATACTTGATTTAAAATGTACATTTATTTTGAATTTCCAGTAATATCAATGTTATCATGTGGGGAAATGAAAGAGCAGGACTTCTTTCTCTGAAATTATGAGGACTGCATTTTGCTGATGTAGGAAGTGATAGGATGCTGAAGTAGCCATTCCATTTGTATTTATCAGCAGTGTTATTGTCAAATATAGATATATGTACGTTTTAGCCATGTCTGCCTCTAGGGCGTGAGGAAGTTACCCACACCACATCCTGAAAACCCTGGAATGCATGTGGGCCAGAATGTCTCAAGACAGAGTTCAAGAGCAAGACCCTATTGACAAAGAGTCTCTGTCCTTGCAAGGCCAGTAACGGCATTCGTTTATTGGGAATATTCCCATGATGCATATTGAGCATTAAAAAGCACTTTAATTTCCCTTCAAATGTTACTGTTTGCAAAAAGATGCACTCACTGTGTTGCATATACACACACACAAATATTTGAATAGGTTAAACATTTTTAAGGCATGCCTTTTTACTTTAATTACTCTACCTTGAATTAAATTACAACCATTGTAGTGTATAAAAGAAAGAGGGCTATATTTCTTAAAACAAATTACACTGCCACAATAATTTCATTTTTATGGATCACTTAAATACAGTGTACAGAATTGTAAAGCCTTTACTATAGAAATACTCCTGCACGTCCCAAGTTGAACTTTTTGTTTGTTCATTTCCACAGACATATATTTCAATAGGTGTGTGTGTGTGTGTGTGTGTGTGTGTGTGTGTGTGTGTGTGTGTATATATATATATATATATATAAAGGCTGTTTTTTATGAATAATGACGACCATTAAAATGCGTCGTGCATTATTAACACTAGTCGTAATTTCAGACACGAAGGCAACAGTAAATGTAGTTAATGGCAGTCTAGAAAGCTTAGGGATTTCAATGAGAAGGCTGACAATAAAACAATAACATTCACAACTCCAAAATACCTGTATATTCAGAATTTAAAACTAAACAATTGATAGCACATACCAAACATTGTCATAAACATCGCATCGCATCAACATAATTCACGGAATGTACAGGGAAAGACATGCATGGAATCAGAAACGAAAATGCAAGACATAACAATGAATTCCTTAGAATAGGTTGCTTCAGGGCAGTAGCAACGCGCAAGGACGAAGGAATGATGAGCCATGCACATGATGCAAGTCTACTATTATGTTATTCTGTAAATTCGCAGACCTGCATATATTATCTAAAACTGATCATACCAACATACAAAGCAAAGTCATGCATAAATACGCCACACAACCTCTGCTGCGTATAGATTACAAACCACAAAAAAAAATAAAAAATAAAAAAATATAAATAAATATGTATCGATCGCAAATGGGGCTAACAAAATATAGGGCATCAACCAAACGACCGCCAAGTCAACTAAAGGATTAACGATAACAGTGTAAATACACAATACATAAACCGATCATACTGCGGAATAAATGTACAACCTGGCAAAAAAACAACAAAAACAAACCCGTTATGATGGCTTGTTAGTGATAAGTGCAAAATACAACGTTGTCTAGCTAGTAGTAGCTCGGTCATCTTACGTTGATCTACTTGCGCGTGAACAATAAACTGACAAGCAAGAATCATTACAGACAACGCAAGCTAGCATATATTTAACATGTTGCACTGTTTTAACAACTGCCAATAAAGTATAATGTTACCTTTTCATTTGTTAAGCATTCTGCCTAACACTCTTGCACCGGGGGTAAAATGTATAAAGTTAAACCGTTAAGCGTACTACAGACTGTCTCCAAAAAAGTTTGCAACTTCAGTGTTGCAAATGCATCCACTGCACGCGGATCACTATTGTACAGGAAGAACATTTCAACGGCCTGCGCAGGCGCTACCATACACCCAAAAGAGATGTCTCGCTGAGCTCTCAATTTGGCAAGTGCAAGAGCCTGACGGCGTAGTTTCGGTTCAAGATATCCACCTACCTGCTGGTTTTACGGCGATGCGGAGGCTCCATAGCAAGGAAAAGGCTCCTTGATCCTAGACTTGCATTGACTGAACCATGTATACATAATATATATTTAGCTTTGCACCTGAAATTATTTGCAAAGGAGACAAATAAGAGTTTCTTTAGAGCACTTTCTATCCCCCGGCACGGTTGACTCCTGCCTGTGCTTATGTCGTCGCCATTTTTTTTCAACTTTCATTAGAGGAGTGTCACTGACCGAAATTACTTGATACGGCAACCCAGTCAGGTCATCAGCAGTATCTCGATTTAGGCTGTGTTCAAGTTACGACTTGGCAATAATTCAACATAATCGTAACATTTTTTAATAGTAATTAACTAATATCGACTCATAATACGAATATATGCCCTTACTCAAATGTAACTGTGGACTTTTTCCTCCTGAATATACTGTGTGT
>OMPB01071115.1:0-12162 GCA_900312615.1 Stylephorus chordatus | reverse complement strand
TAAACATGCCACAAGATGGGCAACTCTGTATGCTACCTACATACAGGAGGTCTCTCATCTCTCTTTACCGGAAAAATCTGTTTCTTCCTTGATTACATACTATTTACTACTTCATTTTAATCAAGAAACACAAACCATTTTGACATATATCTGGTTTGTGTGGCTGTGCTCTCTTTTACAGTGGAGAACGAGAATCACTGTGACTTTGTCAAACTGAGAGAAATGTTGATCAGAGTCAACATGGAGGACTTGCGGGAACAGACACACACACGACATTATGAGCTGTACCGCCGTTGCAAACTGGAGGAGATGGGCTTCAAAGATACGGATCCAGACAGCAAACCCTTTAGGTAATAGGCCTCACATTTACTCTGCTTAAAGTACAGGCTGGCTTCAAGGTTTTCTTTTATTGCTGAAATCTCCAATGACACAACCAAGCAACATAATTCTATGGCTCACAAATATAGTCTGTCTTGCAAGCGGCAAATAGACCCTTACCTTCAGGTCTGTGAACTTCCATTGTTTGTTGTCCTATATTGTTTGAACAGTTGTCCAAAAAGACATTAAAACTAGCTGTGGAGCCATCCTGTTCCCGAATTTGAGGCGGCCATACTTTTTCTAAAAACCACTGTGATTCTTTTCAATGCAATGAAACGGTTTGCTTCACCTCGTGACCCGACCACCTAGAGTCCCGATGACATTGTCGCCGTACATTTCACGCTCGCGTCGTCTCCTATGTCCTAAGTCTACAGGAGACCTACGAGGCCAAGAGGAATGAGTTCATGGGTGAACTGCAGAAGAAGGAGGAAGAGATGAGGCAGATGTTCGTCCAGCGGGTGAAGGAGAAGGAGGCCGAGCTCAAGGAGGCAGAAAAAGAGGTCCCACAATACATATTTGCGTGGCTGCGTTACTCTTTAAAAAAAAAAAAAAATTATATACATATATATATATATATATCTGCCGCGGCAATTCACACGCTGTTTCTTGTCGTGTCCTTCGCCACCGCACAGTTGCACGAGAAGTTTGACCGTTTGAAGAAGCTCCACCAGGACGAGAAGAAGAAGCTGGAGGACAAGAGGAAGTCCCTGGACGACGAACTGAACATGTTTAAACAGAAAAAGACGGCAGCTGAGCTCCTGCAGAACCAGGCTCAGCAGGCAGGGGGCTCCACCACACTCAAGCGAGACAAAGAGAGGAAAAAGTAAGTGTTTGTTTTCCTCTGTGTGTCGTCGTTGTTGGTGTTGTTTAGGGGAAGTGGGCAGCCACTCGCCGGTTGTAGCGCCGTCCGGCTGTTATGAACTTAAGATGAAGAACAGACACGATTTCATTTGCATTGTTTTTGAGAGCTACATCAACAAACTGAACATTACTCTATGATGAATGTACCAATAAGCGTTAAAGCCTCGTTGCGGGCGATGTTCAAGTGTTGGCTTATTCTATTTAAAAGCACAACACAAACCTTTCATTAAATTCTTATAGATTGTGTCTAGCGAGAGTCGATATTGGTTGTTGCTATAATAGCTCTTTTTCAATTGTATCATTTGTTTACGATTGTTTTTTGTGGATATGTTACATAAAACAGTCTTTTACAGATATCCTTTTTTCCCCCTTCATGTGCAGTATATCGAATGTATCTGTATAACACAGACATGTCAGAATAGACTGGTTGATGAATTAATGTATTTGATTTAACAGTTTTTTTTTTTAGAGAACATTTGATTAACAAAGGCTGCCAGTTGGATGCCTGTTTACATGTGCCGGTTGAATATCACACAATGACCCATCCTTTCGTTAATGTAAATGCTTCCAAAGGATTTCCAAGGATTCTCTTCCCCGCTAAAGGTTATCATCTGATTGACACTATTATCTTTGCCACCACACATCTAATGTTTATTCTTTTTCTAGCTCATTTGGTCCTGGATATTTGAAGATGTTACCTATTGCATTTACTTTCATTGTTTTAAAGCCATACATTGGTTTTAGTTTAGCTGCAGTGAAAAAATTAGCCATACTTATGTTGTTTACATGGTTAGTATAGCTGTTTTGGTAATTCCTCCTAATTGTATGTTCAAGCTGATGTGACCTGGTCCACGTTAGAAAGGATGAAGACTTTTGCACTGAAAAGGTTATTGTTTTTTCCCTTTGAACATCTTCTGCTCTCGGCCTTCTGATTCTGTTTTGTCTTGAAATATAACTTCTCTAACAGGAAGGCTGCGCTATCACAAGTTCCCAACTCTCCACACGTTTTCTTCCTTTTAAAATGTCTTCCTCGTATTTCCTCCCATTCAAGCCTGATTGTACCAAAGTAAATGCATTCATAATCTTGAAGGCAGCTTCAGTGTTTTTGCTCATAATTACAAACGTCAGTAATTGAGTACTGCATGTTTTGTTGATGTGCATGTATGTCTTCCAGTTAACTCCTACCTACCCCACTTGCTGCATTCTGCATGAGACGCATGTCCTCCTGGTAAGGCTTCCTTCTTGAAATATGCACCGTGGATCTCAAAAGTGGACATTGTCAACACAATTATTTTTTTTTACACTGGCAAGAGTACCATCTTCAAATTAAGCATGTAAATGTCTTATAAATACCAATTCCAATCAATAATTGAGATTTTGTAAAAACACAGTTGAATAAATGCTATTGGGGTTTGTAGCAAGCCTACACAACACACAGGCAACGTCTGCTGCAACAGTGGCAGAGTTGCCTTTTTAGTTTTTTTTTGTGCCAAGCTCTAAATCATCAAACCAGTTTAATTTACTGTGTCATCTACATCCTAAATCAAATTTATTTTTTATGTTGTCCACCCCGTCACACAAAGAAGCATTCAGGGCTGGGACTGCAAGGACTCACTGGTGCTGCCCCATAGCATCCAGGCCCCATAGATGTTTATTGGAACAACATGTTCTGTTGATCTAGCAGCCATATGATAGGCTCCCTGTTGTACAAAGGCCAATTATGTTATTGGTTGAGAGTCAACAAGGAGGGGAGATGAGGGGAATAGGATAATGAAGACGTATGCATTGGAGTCTGTTAAATCCTACGCAAGCTCAGCACTGTTTAAAACACGCAGAAAAGCTTACTGTGCAGTAATCAGTGGGGGATGAACTTAAGTATTATGGTAGAATCAACTATTGTTGAATTTAAACCTTTCCAGCTATTGGAGAAAACAGACTAATTCAACCCACTGATTTATTATTGTAGTTATGTAGATACAAGGTTAATTTCCATAATAACTGGACACTTTACAAAGTGCTTTCAGTTGTGTCGCCTTGAATGCTTCTGCTGTTCAGCATAGCATAACTAACATAAGTGAGAAGCACATGTTTTGTCATCAATGTTTAATGGAATGTGTAGTGGCATTGGTTTAACACTTAGAAAGCATTAACTGCCCTTCTCTCTTATTTCCAGTTCTGGATTCCTGGTGCAAAGTGCACCCTCAACATGCTGTGAATGAGTTCTCACCATATCATCCCAGCAGGGCCCTCATTCACCCTTTACCCCATACCAAACCCTGACATGCCCTCGCTCTGTGGAAGAACCAAGCCATTTCTATAAATAGATTTTTTTGTTTGTTTTATTCAAAACATCCTGTTCTATCCTTAACTGAATGCTGTGTGTATTCAATGGGGTTGTACAAGCCATTATTCAGCTTTTTATAAAACAATTTTGGCGTTGATTAATGTCCAGTCATTCGATAGGATGACTGAGTCTTCTTTTTGCAATAACTTGCATGACTACTGTTGAGATGGGAAGCATATGGAGGCTAAGATGAAACTTTTCTAGAATTAAGCCATTGTTCATGCGAGGATGGATGTTTTTGACACCTCAACTGTCTTTTGTTTTGTACAACTCATGTATTTTTACCATTCCCATCTCATTCCATGGACCAAATAATATTAGCTGTAGCAAATATATTCTGGAAAAAAAAGTGGTTGGGTTCTGCTTCAGTCTGGCTTGCAATGGAAAGTGCTGCTTGTGGGGCTGACATTGTGTTAACTGACACATTCTGAAGTAGTCGATTTTTTTTAATGTCCGTAGTTGTCTCTGGAATTCGTAATATAACTCGTGACAGTAACCAAGGACTGTAAACAAGGATGATTGTGAAGAGAAGCCCGCCCTTTCCTCAAAATATAGACTTTGGCATGAAATCTAATAATTCTATTTAGAAAAATGTATTTTATAGGCTGGACACCTAACTTATCTAAATACACACTCCAATTTATATTTTACCAATCCATGATCAGTTATATAATGCTCTCACATGGATTTATATATTGATCATTCTAGCCTCATGCATGTCAGTTATTACTTTTTTATCTGCCTTTACCTCATTTATTGTCATGTGGATATCTGTTTACTTGTATTTGCGCTCACATTTGCACTTTTTCGACAAATGTGATTTTTTTTATTCCTTTCTGTATTGCCTGTGCAATTGTACCTTTAAATGAAGGCACATTAAAATAGTTATAAAATACAGTATAGAAAAAACAAATGTATCAGTGTTACTACAAAAGAATTTCATCTAAAATTATAAATAAATGCCAACTTTTCACCAAATATAGAAATTGTGGCCATAATCATTTTGTACAGCTATTGTTCATTGATTTAGCTCTTCAAATGTCAGACTACTTGACAAGTTGTTTTGGGTGTCATTTTTTAAAATGCATTATTTTTATACTATTATAGAACGTATAACTTAAGGCCCAAAATTAGTAGTTTTGATACTAAAGCATTGATACAACAAAAAAAGCTAATTTACTTTAAACACCATACACCTTTTGATATTTCTTACTGACATCATCTTGTTGCACTGTGTTTGAATGATAAATGTGTGTACTGTAGGGTCCTACTCTGATTAACCCACAGTCCCAACAGGATAAAGGAGTCTCAATTTATGGCATCTCATTTGTCATTACTTGGAAAACGCAAGATGGCAGGAGTTTACAGAGTGAAAATGGACATAAGTGGGAGATCCTAATCCTTTGCTTAATTGTCTGTGTATTCACTTTCCTTCGCAGTAATCCATGGCTCTGCACTGAGTAGGTGTTCAACCCTGAAGCTTTGTGGGTATTTAATGCCCAAATTGTGACCCAAGGATTTGTGGACTCCTCCCTTCCGGGTTTCTTAATCATTATCTGTCCTGCGTAAAATGTTAAATGTTAACAAATCATTATTTTCTGTTACTATCTTGCTTTCTCTGCTAGTCTAACCTTCACTGTGCAGCTAATGCTTTCATGTTTGCCATACACTTATGCTTAGTTGCTTACTTGTAGGGGTTTTAGCTGAGGTTGTGTTGACGCCTATTGATTCTTATACTATACTTCAAAGTTGAAGACACTTGCTTCTCATGGTGTTTGGATTGTCAATGTACACTTGTTTTGCTCATTTGAGTGATCCACAGATGATGTGGACATTACAAGTGAAGGTAAAATTACCAGCAGGTGTCTGATGGCATGAACTGCCCTAAAAAAAACGGTTTATGCTGCAAAAGCACGAGGAGGGCTTTAACTGCTGTGCTTGTGCTCTGATATATCTTGCAATCTAAACATTTCCATCCTAATTTTTTTTTTTTTTTGTAAGCGCTTTTGCTTGGGCATTTCCCTCTAACCGGCCTCTCTCTTTCTCTCTTGTCTCTATCTAGCTTTTTTTAATCTTGGCCACCTGAAGAGGGAATTGCAGTTTCAACAAGAACTAAACCACCCAATACCTCTTCTGTTCTTACACCCTGCATCAACCTTTTTAATCTTGCATCTTTTATCTGATTTGTTGAATATGGCCTTATGTGGACTCGCATGGTATTTATTACAGGAAATAAAAAATCTAACTGAGCCAACTGGGGATCCCTTAAAATTGACAATACTGTCAACAGATAATGAGACTACCATTGAGAAACAACTATTTGGTGGTTTCAGTGTTTCCATATACTACTGTTTAATTCAAGTCCAATTCAAAGCCTATTGCAATCTACTAATGTTTGTTTCAATGGGAAAGGTGTTTTTTAATACAAAAGTGCTCTAGAGGACAGTCAATGGTGATAAGTATTGCCATTTATCAATGACAATTGTAGAATTAATAGTGAACTGTTTTTCTTGAATTCAAATATGCTGAAATCATTAAACCTCCACTACACAAAGTAGGTCTTAAATACATTTATATTAAAATTTATACTAAATCCATAATTTTATTAAGCACTTATGAAAGGTATTACTTTGACCAAGACTGGATTTCATGCTTGAATACCATGGAGGTCACATTAAGTGCCCTCTACACATGTTGCTTTAACAGTCACCAGCCTATTCTGTGCTTTGCATGCATAACTTTTATTTAATTTGAGAACTAAGTGATATGACCTTTTCCCATGTTTTATTTTTTATCCCATGTTATCTACATTTTGCAGTCTAGTAAACATTGTTTTTAAATGATGCACAATATTATTGTACATTTGCTTTCATATAATTTTAGAACCCATTTGCCAAATATTACTATAAGCTGTAGTTGGGTATAACCCAAAATAGAGAAATACTGAAGAATACCTGTGCATTTATATAATTTATAAGGATATATTTTGTGTATTGAAGTGGAGATCTGTTGTTTATGAAATGTTACCTTTGGATGTGGCTTTCACTGTAAAAGAAAAATGGTGTCAGGATTTATACATTTTTAGCATCTGTCATCTCTTGTCAAATACTTTTCCACAACACATATAAGGCCTACTCTACGGTAGTTTGAATCTGTTGTACATTTTCAATAAAAAAAATGCTAACCAAATATTCCATGGCCTTGCATATTGTGTGTGTGTGCGGATAAATATTGATGAAAGCTTTATCACATTTTAAATATTTAAATAATTACACTATTGTCTATTATATTTAATAAAACAACTCGTATTTACGCATGGTTGTTAATAATAAATAAATAAATAATAACATCTTGCGATTTATGGCAACTTTTGAACTGCGGTTACAGTTTTGGGTAACCGAGCAAAGCATTGTGGGCCAGTGCGGTCAGTGTGAGCCGCCATGATTTTTACAGTAGTTCGACAGAAAATGGACGCTTTTTCTGAGTTAACGTAATGTTAGTTGCTGGTCGAGTTGCGCGTGCAGCTAGCACTGTTTGTTGAAAATACAAACTATTGTATCGCCGTCATCTGCAAATTGATTTCGTGCAGAACAGTACACCAAGTTTGTCGAGTTGCTGCCACCAGCAAGCTGGTGTTAGCTAGAGGCTGCTAAGTCAGCTAGCCTGCTTTCTAATAACATTAACAAGTAGTTAGCCATTATAGGCTAGCTAGCTAGCTAGCTAGCTAATTCAAATCGGTTTTTATGGTTTAATTCCCAAAGAAAACAACTGAGGAATTGCTGGACCAGGGCTACACATTGAGGTAACAGTGCAATCAATGCGTTTGTATTTAGTATCCATATTAAATATCGATACGTATAAATCACCATTTTGACGAACACGTTTCCGCTTTAGATACGGGTGAACCCTTTGGTCTGTCGGTATACTGCGTCACTTTTGTGCGTAGGCCTCGTTTTGGTGTGCATCACGAAAACAAATATGTAAACCTCGTTTCTTCTAGCAAATATACACATATTTGTTGGTATTTGCATGGCCAACCTTATGCCACTAGTGTGGTTAACAGGTAGTTGTTTGGAGCAGTTCTTACTCATTTGCAGAACTATTATATGTAATGTATTGGAAGTCTAGACATGTATGTTAAACTTGCTGTCAAAATGATACATTCACTCTAAATATTAGGTATGGCCCGACTTTGACTTGGAAGGGGCTTGTAATGGCAGATGGGAATGACATTGGCGAAATGCCCTCCTTTGACCCGAGTTCAATTTCTGAAGCAAAAAAGAGACCTAATTCATCAGATGGCAGTAAGTTTTTACGTAGTTGATTGTGTACTATTCTAATATATATTAATCACTCCATTTATACATGGAATAGTCTATGTGGAAGGGTTATAGCTTCATAAGTAATCCAACTTTCTTCTTAATATGTCATTGTACTGTTTATTCCAGGAGAAGAACCCATAAGGAAAATGCCAATATCAAAATTTGGTTCCAGACCGCGATTTGAGCCTGTACACTTTGTCAGTAGCGGAAGCAGTGGAGGAGCTGGCACAGATGAAAAGGAAAATGACAAGGAGCGCAAGCGAAGTGAGTCTTATGGAGTAAGACAATGGGATTCTGAGCACCCATCTTATGGTAGCAGTAGAGCCCAAGGCTCTTCCTCTACAAGACCTGCATTTGACAGAGTACCATCATATAGTTCTGATTCCTGGAGTTCTCATAGGGATAGAGACAGGAACAGGGATAGAGACATATCCTCAGGTAGTGCCAGTGGCTTAGGTTACGCAGGTCATGGGTATGCCTCCAACTACATGGCGAAGACGCAACAGGACTATACAGCTAGATATGAAGCCCGTGGCGCTCGTAATTCTGATTCCTACTCTCAGCCCAACAGACATGATGGATATGGGGGAGGAAATAGATCAGGTGTGTGGGATGCAGGGCGTCAAGGCCTGGGATACAGTCATCAGGACCGTCCGTCCTCCAGTAGGCCGTTCAGCAGAGTTTACAACAGCCCAGGCAGGGGTAGTCCCAGCCTGGGACAGTCTGAGGTGCCGTCGCCATCCCGGCCTTTATCTTCAGTAGCCATTGAAGAAAAGCAACGGCTGATCTCCAATGTGGCGTCTGCATTGGCGGTCTCTTTTAGAGACCCTATGTTCATGACTGGAACTGACTCCCCGAATTACAATTTCATGTTGAGCCGCAGCATCCAGGCATGTAAGACCAACCCAGAGTATATATATGTTAACCTGAAAGATATTCCTCAAGCTGACCTACCCAAGAACAGAAAAGTACCAACTGAAGGCTATGCGTGTGAATTAAGGTGTCAGTGTGTGTACCTTGCAACAGGATACTCGGGAAGTAAAAATGGCGCCCGGGACCGTGCCTCTGAGCAGGCTGTTAAACTCTTCCTGAAGCCTGTTGAGGTTCGTGTTGTGCAGCGCAGGTATAGACACTCTATTGTCAATGACATTGTGGTATGCCAGATGCACTGCCCTACCCCAGCCTTTTTACCTGCACTTCGGAATCCAGAGGATAAGCCAACCCCCAGCTCAAAGGGCCAGTATGAGCCTGACAAGCGTAAACACTGGACAGAATTTGTGGTTGTTGACAATGCCCACGATGCCATATGCATACTGAACAACTCTGCTGCCTTTAATCGCATGAAGATTGACTATAAATTTGACCCGGTCCCAAACAGCAGTTATTGGCTCTGCAGTGTATACCTGCAGGATGAGCTAGTGGCACAGGCAAGGGGCACGAAGAAGAGCTCGAAGCATGCAGCAGCAGAAGATGCCGTTGGGAAGCTTCGCTTTAATCAGGCTACACGACAACAACAGCAGCAGCAGCAGCAACTGCAGCAGCAGCAGCAACTGCAGCAGCAGCAGAAACAATCACATTTTTCCAGAGGCAACCAACAGTCGGATCCCTCTAGTGGATGGTTTGGCCAACAGGGTGGCAGGAAAAAGCACCTGAGTGAGTTGGTCATTCTTGAAAACTCTGATAATGCCATCTGTATCATTAACGACACTGCTCAGTTTAATAAAGTATCGGCTGACTATAAATTCACTGTATTACCTGACCACCGCTGGAGGTGTGAGGTTTATCTGGAAGGACAGTATGTAGCAGCAGGTATAGGGCCCAAAAAAATTGTGAAACATATTGCAGCAAAAGAGGCCTTGGCTACCTTGAGACAGACTCAGGCCGTGGTTAAATCTAACCTCAGGGCGTTGGGTCATAGTGATGCTATATCCCGCCATCAAATACTGGCTCGCTCTAATGAAGAGACCACAAAGCAGGAGATTAAGGAGGACAACATCGGAAACCAGCTCCTCCGTAAGATGGGATGGAAAGGTGGTGGTTTAGGTAGAGATGGGGATGGCATTGCGGAACCAATCAAGGTCAAGGAGCAGTTTTCCAGAGAAGGCTTGGGTTTGGATATGGACAAACCGGGAAATCAACTCAGCAAGCGAGACATTGAAGATATTATCCGAAATTATGCCACTTCTGACCGTCAAGATGATCTGCGCTTCTCAACTGACCTCAACAATGACGAACGTAAGCAGATCCATCACATATCTCAGAAATATGGCTTAAGAAGCAAGTCATATGGACAGGGCAGGCAACGCTTCCTTGTTGTCAGCCGCAAAGTGCATAAAGACCAGCTCATTGGCCAGCTGCTACAGGAGGGACAAGTGGGACGTTATGAGCTGGTGAAACCTCAGGCCTCTCACTGATTTGCATGTAAAGTCCTTAAAAAACTGTTTTTGGCAAGGACCTCTGAACAAAATAATTGACATTAATATTAATATACTTTTACAGTGACAAAAAAACAACACAATACACGCCAATGGTACAGTATATTTTAGAAACACTTGGATGTTAATACATTCCTCTGCAATTAATCACGCTTTAAGCCTCAATGGGGGCTTTTGGGTGATGATTTCTCATGTTTTTTTTTTTCTGCCATTCCACAAGTCATCTGTTTGGTTCTCTTGCACTACGCGCTTGTGTTGGGTGCTTTCATGTTCGGATGCCTCAGTTATTTCTTAATTAAACATCACTCATATTTGGCCACAGCACCTGTGTTTTATTCTCAATCATGTTGACTGTTGCAGAATATACACCTGCATTTTCTAGTACCATGAACTACAGTAATTTCACACACACCATCTGCCCGTTCTAACAGTTGCTAAACTTTTCCAAGCACTTGAAGTTCGCTCTTTAATCCCATCATTTTCAAATCAAAGCTGCCACCATGTGTAAAGCTCTTCACATGGAAGTTGTGTAAGCTGTGATCATGTTCAAATGTCTGGTGTATTGGTTTGTGAAAACGGTTAACATGTCTGCTTGTTTTACAGCTTTAATTGAATAAATGAAAGCGAAAACAAACTTTATTGAAATGTAGATTTACTTGGAAATAGTTAAGGCAAGAGGGCCAACTTCGTAGTTTTTTATTTACAAGAAGAAATGTACATTTTGTTACATGGGTTACCAGTGCAAAGTATAAACTAAAGACGGTGCCAAGTTAGCAAATGTGACACCAATGTTTAGGCAGTTGAGTCATCTTATACATTATAGCTGTTGGGGATTACAATAGTTAACCCATGATTTAACAACTTGGCCACACAATTTGCCAGGAAAGGACAACAAATGTGTTCTTTCTTAAAACACATTTAATTCAGCATGTAGTCTGGATAATAGACTAAAGTATGTTTCCTTCTTTTCAAAGTAAAATGCGTACCTTGTACATGCAGTCTGCCCAGTGACCAGTACTCTAGCCTGGTGGATCCAAACGGCATTGATTCAACTTGTAAGAGATGGATGTCAGTATCAGGTAGCTTTCAGCCACAGTGTAGCACATTTCCATGTTACCAAGCATACATTTACCCCACAAGCCTTTCAAAAGGCTAAAAAGCTAGAAAGCATGGATCATCCATAAAAACAAACAAATGTATTTTGATTGACACTGCAAACCACACTAAGCAAAAAACATTGTTAATTATCATCCAATTTTGGTAGCTGGAAGAGAAAACTAAAATGGGTTTGAATAGACCGGTATGTAAAACCCACCGGAAATGTTAACCTTTTGTTGAAAATGAGTCAGATGGTTGGCATGTAACAAGTAACCCCGATATAACAATGGTGGGCATGTAACAAGTAACCCCGATATAACAATGGTGGGCATGTAACAAGTAACCCCGATATAACAATGGTGGGCATGTAACAAGTAACCCCGATATAACAATGTACATTTGCTTGAACATGTGCTATTGCCCAACAATAACATTCTGTAGAAGGTAATGCCACAACACAGCATACAACTCTAGCACCAGCTATGGGACGAACTAATGTGCTGAAAAGAACTGAATGATGTGTAATCTTAGATTGTGTATGTAATCTTCTCACGTGTTGATTATTTTCTTCTGGGGTGGACATTGTTCATACTTTTGCAATCACGTGTCAACAGTCACGCCAACTCTGTTCGACGATAGCCGAGACCCTCTTCTCATACTCCCGCTTGTTCTCCTGGTAAAGCTGGGCTGCTTGGCTGTTGGCTGGGCTGTTTGGATTGGGCTC
>OMPB01071114.1:0-10820 GCA_900312615.1 Stylephorus chordatus | reverse complement strand
AACACAAACACGGCCACTCAGTATCACTCTCTCTTCCCATCGTAGACGCCCTCTTCACCTACTGGAACAAGGCTTCTTCGGCTGAGTTAATGGACTTTTTCACCCTAGTCGAGTAAGGGCACTTCAACTCTCGACGTTAATATCTGCTTTCATGAGTGTTTCTGTGTGTAACTGAAATGTGTTGTTGCTCCTCAGAGTGTGCCTTCATCAGTTCAGATACATGGGGAAGAGATACATCGCCAGGTAATGTTCAGCCTGCCTCTTGATTACTGATGTATTATAATGAATAATCAAAAGATATACTGTAGGTGGTATAGATATAGACCAAGAGTGCACAGGTTCGAACCACCGCTCTGACAAAAACTATGTACCGCACAAATGTTGTATGTCACTTTGGATGAAAGCGTCTGCTAAATGCCCTAAATGTAAATATAGTACTAACACATTTATGTAAACTGAAGAAGCTTAGTTTTAGTGATCATGTCTCTTGTACAGCATCAAGCTTCAACTACTAGAAATGTTAGTGACGCAGCCACTCTACTGTATAAACTAAAAGCACGTGTGTATTCCAACTCTTTTTTTGTTTTTGTTTTAATTCTTTGTAAATGTGTTTGTATGTAAATATGCTAACCTTTAAGTGTAGACGCTCGTATGTAAATTCAAGCGGGTGCACATACTCTCTGTATCACAGTATGAGGGGGACTTGGGGTGTCTGCTCTTTATAAACCTCCCACCAACCTCTCTCCATCTCTATTCACTCGAAATGCTGGCAAGTTTTAACATAGTGAAATAAAGCCTGGTTCCTGCCCCTCTCCTGCTTGGGTAAGACTAGAGCTGGATTAGTCTCTTCCACTAAAAGCATGCTGTCCTTAATGGAATATTGCTGCGCTGTGACGAGACCGCTGCTCTTCTACTTGCATAATGTGTGTGTGCCACTCTCAAATGTGCTTGCATGGCTTACTGTCTGTTCTGTATGTAATGCTGATGCTGCTTTGAAACTTGATCATGTTAATACTGCATGCTAAACAGAAATCTACAACAGTTTATTTGGGGGCTTCGAGAGTCCAGACGACTTTTGCTGCTTTCGCACACTCCAAAGGGTATTTGGAACTAAATTTAAAAAACAACAACGTTATGATTATGATTACAAATTGCTGTGTACTAAAGTTATTGCGATCTCGAATCATATTGATGATGGAAGAAATGTAAGTTGCTCCCACCATGCATCTTGTTTTCTCCACTCCCAAAGATTCAGTCAAGGAGACCAGGTTTAATCTGGCCATGTCTCCTAAAACTCTCCCCTCGCCTGCTTGAGCCACTCATCTAACAGTTTCCTGTTTCCTCGCCAGGAACCAGGATGGGGCGGGACCCATAGCACACGAGCGGAAGGCTCAGACTCTTCCTGTGTCCCGTAACAGGGCGGGAATGCTGCATGCCCGCTTACAGCAGCTCAGCAGCCTGGATAACTCATACTCTTTTAACCACAGTAAGTCCCCCCCCCCATCCCACGAAGGCATAGAAACACCCACTGCCAAGAAGGGTGAAGCCTTCCTTCACACACACACACACACATGGGGCCTTGCCTCCTCTCATCCTCCTCTTGAACATTACCGCCGTCATCCTCTGCCATCTCTTCATCGTCCTCCATGTTTAAAAACCCAGACCCCGGTGTGGAAACAGAGAGGTGTACTGTACCAACAACACAGGTCACTCACTAGTTATTATAGGGGATTACAGCGTGTAACTGGGGCGGGGCTGGCTGCTGGTACCCGTACATGAACTGCCATTGTGGTAGGCGTGTCAACTATAGTGCTTTTTAATGAAGTGAATGTCTTTGTGCTTTCAGTGTGAGAAAGATTTCAAGTGTTCTTGGAATATCTGTAGACCATGGTAAGAACGTATCAGGTAGACGGGCCATGTGCAGACTGTTTTTGGCTCCGTCCATTTGGTTTAATAAAGAGCATGCAACATTTTAGCTGAACGTTTTGAATTCCTCCAGTCCCTCCGCCTTGCTTATTAAGCCTTAACCCCTCATTTAAGTGGAGCTCTCTTAAAGAATCAACGTGAAGCGTTAAAGGCTTCATTCCTTAAATGATCTGTATGTTTGAGTAAGCCAAACCTGCCTGTAACCTTTACATATTCAGTAAACTGGATTAGGCTACTTATAGTTGTAAGCAAACTTCTCTCCATAGCTAACGGTATTGTTATTGTTTCATAGTAGGCATCACTTTTCTTTCAAATCATTTTTTGTTTTAATTTGGAATGAAACGCCCTCTTTTCCATCCATTGAATTCCCACCTTTTTTGCGACACCCTTTTGCATTTGACACTAATGTGCCTCTTATTTGACATGTTGTTTATATGCATATATATACTTTAATGTGATTTGTAAGGTGGCCTCTTTGAGCTTGTCGGAATGTGTACAGCTGCTACAGATGTTTATTCCTGTCCAGCCTACAGCCACTCAGATGCAGATGTGTTGAGCCAGTCTCTGCTGGAGGCCAACATCGCCACTGAAGTGTGCCTCACAGTCCTGGACACTCTCAGTGTCTTCATCATGGGCTTCAAGGTAACATACACAGAGCACACACATGCACACGCATACCACACTGAAGTCACTGCACCCAAGACACTTTCACTTGTTCTTGGTATGGGTTACTCCACGACATTTGCTTGTATCGATTATATTTCAACTATTCTGTGCACTTCTCTGTGTGATCATCACTATCTTCACATTACATTACATATACAATACATGCTCAGGGATTTATTTGAATGTTTTGTTATCATTTTAATTAACATGTTTAATGTACATATTAATGTACTTACTGTATTTTTAATTAAACTGCATGCTGAAAAAGCCTGTCTCTGAACATGCTTCAAATCAAATACACTTTGATACACAGCAATCGTGTCACATGGTTTCTTTCTTTACAGACACAGCTATGCTGTGACTATGGCCACAACCCCCTAATGAAGAAGGTGTTTGAGGTCCACCTCTGTTTTCTGCAGATTAACCAATCAGAGACAGCCCTCAAGCAGGTTTTCACTTCACTGCGCACCTTCATCTACAAGGTAAGGTGGATGTTCACTTGTTTGTATCGTGACTGGGGTGTGTACAGTCGCCGTGTCCGTAAACCTTTCTCCACGTCTCACCTCCTGTCTGTCTTCGCGACCGCGTCTCCCTCTAGTTCCCCTGCACGTTCTTCGAAGGCCGCGCGGACATGTGCGCCTCGTTCTGCTACGAGATCTTGAAGTGCTGCAACTCCAAGCTGAGCTCCATTCGTAGTGACGCCGCCCACCTGCTTTACTTCCTGATGAAGAGCAACTTTGACTACACGGGACGCAAGTCATTCGTCCGAACGCACTTACAAGTAGGTCGTCTTTCTTAACAAATAGGAATGAATAAAACGACGATAAAACTTAACGTATATAAAAGCTGTGACTGTTACACCCCTCAGGTAGTGATTGCTGTCAGCCAGTTAATAGCAGATGTCATTGGGATTGGGGGTACCCGCTTCCAGCAGTCTCTGTCCATCATCAACAACTGCGCCAACAGTGACAGGACCATCAAGGTCTCAACTCCGCCTTCATTTAATCATAAGGAAATCTACATTTGCAATATGTGTCTCAATAGTTCTTTTTAAAATGAACATATTGTGTTTTTTGCCTGCTTTTACTGTCAAAGCAGTAAGTCAAATTACTAGCATGTACCCCGTTACTTACTTTGCAATAAAGTTGATTCTGGTTCCGATTCTGACAGAACACAGCTTTCCCGTCGGACGTGAAGGACCTGACCAAACGGATAAGAACCGTTTTGATGGCCACGGCCCAGATGAAGGAGCACGAGAGAGACCCGGAGATGCTGGTGGACCTCCAGTACAGCCTGGCCAAGTCTTACGCGAGCACACCGGAGCTACGCAAGACCTGGCTGGACAGCATGGCTCGCATCCACGTGAAGAACGGAGACATGTCGGAGGTGTGGCACAAACCGGCGTTTTTGAGCTCGTGTTGGGGCTCACTTACAGCAGCTTTACGAGATGATCACAGATGTTTGTCGGTTTTCGTTTTTACTCATCTGCCTCTTTTCTTCTGGTTAACAGGCAGCCATGTGCTACGTCCACGTTGCCGCGCTCGTGGCAGAATACCTGCAGAGAAAAGGTGCTCATCTGAGATCGCTTCACACTTTTTGCCAAGTGATAATCAACGACAACTTTGCAGCTTCCCCCTCGAGAATGTCACGAGAAATATACGATGATGATACTAACTATGACTTTAATGACACTTAAGTACTGTGTGTTATTGAGCGTGTGCCTGTAGGGTTGTCTTGAATGTTTAATGAGCAAGATTCTGCGCTCATGAATAAAACACTGCCATACGTCTTGACACCGTCCATCAGGCATGTTCAAACAAGGCTGTACGGCGTTCCGCGTGGTGACGCCAAATATCGACGAGGAGGCCTCCATGATGGAGGACGTCGGGATGCAGGATGTCCATTTCAACGAGGTTAGATCTGTGAACTTTATGAAAAGAGGTTATCTTATAGATAGGAAGCCTGGTTATGTGTTTTACTGTTTCAATGACAATGTCACTAAGTTCTGGTTTCACGGGGCTGACCTATATACGGAGACAAAAATATTCTCTTCATATCTCCAGGCCTGTTCTGCAGCAACTATTTCACAAGATTATTAAGTTTGTGCCAATTATTATCTGTTGTATAACAAGGCTAGTTGTATCAATATCCTGCCTTAACAGAGCAGCATGAGGTTAGACCTGGGGAAACTACATTCTGGTGTCTCCATCTGGATTCCAAGTAAAAATGGTGTTTTGCCATGTTTTGTATTTGTAGCTCAATTTGAAAGGCACCGGGACACAACATGTATAATGTAGCATAATGTAGCTACACATGAATAAACAAGATTATATAAACATGTCTATTTTGTTAGTAAGCTGAAATTAAGTATAGTAAATTGTGTTTAAATCACAATCACTACCAGTGTTTGTTTAAGAAGATATTTGAAGAAGATATATTTGCTTTTGGAATAGAACTTACTAGGCAAATTTGAGTCAAATGCGTTGCGTAAACTCTTGAGACAAACTGTTGCTGCATTATGAAGCCTTCATCCTGGCTTCTATCCTTGTTCCTGTAGGATGTCCTCATGGAGCTGTTGGAGGAGTGTGCAGATGGACTGTGGAAGGCTGAACGCTACGAGCTGATTTCTGACATCTACAAGCTTATTATACCCATCTATGAGAAGCGTAGAGACTTTGAGGTAATCGGGCCTCTAAAGTTGTATTAAGCACTTTTAAGAGAAAGCAGAAAAATGTGGTTAAATGGCTCATGTGAATTTCTTTGTTTTGCACAGAAACTTGCTCATCTGTATGACACACTGCATCGGGCATATAGCAAAGTCACAGAGGTCATGCATACAGGCAAAAGACTGCTGGGCACTTACTTCAGAGTGGCCTTCTTTGGCCAGGTGAGTCTACAGTTAAACAATGTCATGTTCCTTTCAGCTATATATTTATTTTGCTAAAGCACAATAATTATTATTTCACTAAAAGTTGCAAAATAACCATCCATGTTTATTTATAACACGTTTAAATAACAGCATTTGAAGTTTTTATTTTTTAATTTTAAATTTTTATAGAAGAGTATTATTTTGTGGTGGGTATTACATTATAAATAGGATCATACTGTAGCATGTGAACTGCTAATGGGCCTTTTAAAGAGCACAACCACATCCTGTGGCACTTTGAGATCCACTCTAATATCCTTTTCTGCTTTTTATCCTCTTTAAAGGCAGCGGTAAGTTGAGCAGTAGCCTCTGACAGCATGTCAGAGCAGTCTCTGTGTGCTGTGGTGCTGCTTTAATCTGTTACATTTCCCACTTGTTCTTTGTTGCGTAAAGCCACTAGCCGTAACCCTCACCACTACTGTGTTTTGCCACAGCATTGCATGTCTCTTGTCCAGCTTTTTTTTCTGTTTCAAGTTGGGGTTTTCTGCCTCCACCTTTCAGGCTTCTGTTTTTCAACTCTTTTTTATTTTATTTTATTTTTTACTAACCTGGGTGGTCTGAGACACCTAAAGAAATAAAACAAAACTCCCATTTTAGGCAAATATGATAGCTGGGTGTGTTTACTGTCAACAGTGCGCTTTGATTGAACCTTAACAGTTCACAGGGCCTTGTGTCTCCTAACATGGTGGTGCAACAGTGTGAACCGTTGCACCTCAGAACGATCATGGTAGTAGATAGGTTGAAGTCATGGAATAATGTTCACTTTGTTTTCTGTTGTCTACAATTCCATAGCAGTACCAGTTTACTGACTCAGAGACTGAGGTAAATCAACGTGGAAGCTAGAATTTCAATTGACCTGGACTAAATTGTTTCGTGTTCTTTTGCTAACTCAGTCGTTGGTGTTTCACTCCTAAATCATCTATAACTAATTCCTCCTCCTTTTAGCCTCATTTCTGTCCTAATCAGAATCGGTAATCATTACAGAAATCATTATCATCCATGTTTCTAGCATGGTTTTATGCATCTGTTTAGGGACAGTTGATTATTGAAATAGGGTAGATTTAATCCAGTTGTGTTGTGACCCCTGCACTTTCACAGAAACAGACCCCACACACACACACACACGTTTTCCTGAAGTAGTCATTGATGACATGAAACTGAGGTTCCCCATACATGAAAACCTATTGGTCAAGTTAGAGTGATTGAATGGCCATCCAGCCAATCACAGCCATTTGACCAACCCACCAGGCCAGGGAAGAGTAAACAGCAAAGTTACGTGCGTGCATTCAGAAACGGTGCTTCTGTCACTCGCCGCTGGCTGTGATAACAGATTAGGGAAGAACAGATCAACAATAACAATGTGGCTGTGTGTCATATGCACAAGGAAATGCTTGACATGTTGGACAGGAAGGATTTGTTTCTAGTAAAGACAATGGAGCACCTTTAGTTGTTTTGAGCAGATGTTGGCAATTTGGGCAATTTTTGCCTTTGCTTACTTTAGGGACATGTTCATACTCAGACATTTTCCCATGTTATTGTGTTTTAAGGGGCAACAACACTAGGCAATAAGGACACATTTTCCCTTTGTTATTTCTGACACTGGTTTTGAGTAGAGACACATTTTTGTAATGTGAAAACTGTGATCTTGCCCATTTCACCCACTGGCACTGGTGTTGTATTTGGTTGAGTTGGACAATGTATCTCAGTTTTCATTGTGTTGTGTGTCATGGGTGAAATAAGGAAAAGATAATTAAAGTCTTATTCTTTATATTTTTGTGAAAAGTGTGTTTTTTAACAGACACTAAAACATCTAAAGGCATTGCTTAATACTATGGTATGTGAATGCTGGTGAATATAGTATCTTATATAACATAATATTATGGTGGTGAAGAAAATCTAGAAATGCATGGCAACCCCCACACTTGTAAAATTGCTGCTGATTAGATTAGATTAAATCACCCCTACCCTGATTTAATCTAACTTTTCAATGGTAATACCAGCGGAATATGGTGCTGGTCACAAAACTTAAAAATAATGTTTCTATGTCTGTGATTTGGTCTGTCTGAGAATATTGAACTGACACTTGTTTGTTTTGTCGTTATAATCATTAGTTATAAAAAGCACTCATGTCCCAACTAGTTTTGTGATTTGTTTTTAGTTTGGAGTATTTTATCATTTTAGAGGTGTTGTTTTTGTTGTTCTGTATACATTTTTGATTGTTTTTATTAATATCTGTTACTAGGGGTTCTTTGAAGATGAAGACGGAAAGGAGTACATTTACAAAGAACCCAAATTCACCCCGCTGTCAGAAATATCCCAAAGGCTGCTGAAGTTGTACTCTGAAAAGTTTGGTCAAGAAAATGTGAAGATGATCCAAGACTCTGGAAGGGTGAGGCTTTGAGCGGCCATATTTGTTGTTACATTTCACTAGAATGAAATTCTCCAAACGCTTAATTTTGCACATAGGTCTTTAAATCTCAGATTTTACCTAATATCTTTCCACGGCAGATTAATCCCAAAGACCTGGACTCTAAGTATGCCTACATCCAAGTCACACATGTGACCCCGTTCCTTGAGGACAAGGAGCTGGTGGACAGGAAGACAGATTTTGAAAAGAGCCACAACATCCGTCGCTTTGTGTTTGAGATGCCTTTCACCATCTCAGGGAAAAAACAAGGCGGGGTAGAGGAACAGTGCAAACGAAGGACTATATTAACCAGTAGGTTCCCCTGTTAAGTCCATCTAAAACTTACTGTTATTAGAGTGGTCGTCAGTGAGTAAAATCACCCAAACATGAACATGATCTCTGTATAGGCTCACATCCAATTTGTAAGCACGTGAAATATTTGTAAGTTTAGAATACCTAATACTTGAGACACAACTGTGCTCCACCTTTCTTGTATGAGAAATGTTAATATTGAAATGAGTCAAGTGTCTCCAACACTACTTTTTACATGTTTTTCAAAAACATGTAGCCAATCCCTGCAAAAACGTACAGATTTACACTGAAGTGAAAATGCTTAAAGACTTAAATACCATCCATATACAATAGTGTAGATAAAACACTTCAGGAATGCTAGTCATGTTAGTCAGCAGAAAGATCCTGTGCAAATATTAGATTACATTCCGAACATGTCAGCTCTTTTTCAAGGATCTTTTCTAAACCTTATCTCACAGGTTTTATAGTTTTAAAGATCCAAACGGTAATTCTTATCTCTTATCTCTGTTTCGATTAGCATTTTTCCTTTAAGCACCTTCATAGGATGTACAGAGATGGCTATCTAACTATAAAGGAAGGACTCTCTGTCTGTCTGTTTGTATGTCCTTCGATTATCTTGACAACTGTTCATCCAATCTACTTCACGCTTGGTGGGTATATTGCTGGGGACCCAAGGATGTGCAGTGTCAAATTTAATAAACTTTGAATAAACAAGCGAACCGCAAGCCGCTCAGCACTCTGCACCAGCAGGGTGAGGCTTCAGGGCTCTGAGACTGTTATGTCTGCAGTCCAGCCCCAATATGTAGTCAGTATATCCAAATAACGCCTATTTGGAGTCGCTGTGACTTGGGTGTGTTTTTTCCCATGAGAAGGAGTGTATTTCCCCAGTGGGGTTTTTTTTCACCGCGACTTGGGTGTGTTTTTGTTCCCAGCAGGCATGTTTTGAACTGGCACTGCACTAGTACCCTAAACTGCAAAACTCAGCAGGACGTGCTATAGACAAATCAAGGACCTGTGTCCATGTTGGTCCTCCGTAACCCATCGCCACCATGTCACTTCTTATCCTTTCAGCTACACATTGCTTCCCCTACGTAAAGAAACGCATAGCCGTGATGTACCAGCACCACACGGATCTAAACCCCATCGAGGTTGCCATCGACGAGATGAGCAAGAAGGTTGGCGAGATCAGGCAGCTGTGCTCCTCCAGCGACGTGGACATGATCCGTCTGCAGCTCAAGCTCCAGGGCAGCATCAGCGTTCAGGTACCCGCTTTAGATGTTTGGGGTTGTTTTTTTGTTTTGTTTTAATTTGTAAGATGTACCCACACACATACAGTAACAAAGACCACTGTCGCAACCTCCCCTCGTTGATAGATTCAAATTGCCTTTGGTGTTATGCTCTCCTTCAGGTCAACGCCGGACCACTTGCATATGCCCGAGCTTTCCTGGATGACGCAAACACTAAGAGGTATCCTGATAACAAGGTCAAGCAACTCAAAGAGGTGTTCAGGTGAGATGACGATTGCTAATTATACAACGTGACACAATATAATATAATGCAACGTAATGCAATATATTTTGTCTGAGATAGGTTCTGTTTTTCGATTGCTCTACATTTTAAACGAGCATCTGACCACTATTGTGTTGTGTTGAGCAGGCAGTTTGTGGAGGCGTGCGGCCATGGTTTGAGCATAAATGAGCGACTGATCAAGGAGGACCAGCAGGAGTACCACGAGGAAATGAAGGCCAACTACAGGGACCTCGCGCGGGAGCTTTCTGCTATAATGCATGAGCAGGTAAGTTCACGTCACCGAAGGTGGTGTTCCGTGTGTTGACCATCGTGAAGTTGGCATGCTGGGGGATTTAGTTTGAATTCATGCGAGTTGCATTTGTTTATCGATAGTCTAACCAATGACGTTGAGTTTCATATACGACCTTTGTCCTGTTTTTCCTTTGTGCTGACATGAGCAGATCGGATGGTAATGCAGCATGCACTAATTCATACATCTCCTATTCCTGAGAAGTGAGTGTCCGTGTTTTAATAACCCCCGTCTTGCTTTTCTCTACTCCCCCACTTCCTACGACAGATAAGTCCAGTGGAAGATGGGCTGAAAAGCGCCCTTCCAGACTCCATTCACATCTTTAACGCCATCAGTGGCACGCCGGCCGGTGCCACTATACAGGGCATCCCCAGCACCTCCTCCGTGGTATGACCCAGGCTGGGGTGACTCCAGACCTCTACACCCTGGCCTCAAACTCACCAACCGGGAGGCACCAGCGGCCATTTGCAATCCCTTTCCCTGCTCTTCTGTTGTCAGACACACACAGACACAGAGAGAGAGAGAGTTAGTGCCCGGTTGTGGGTTTAGGGGGGAATTGTGTTCTCCCTGGACGGTGACAGAGGGAGTGCAACCTTATCAACAAGGTCAAGGCTCAATGTAGGGGAGATGATATGGAGACAGACAGTCCAAGGAGTTGTTACGGTAACGGCTGGACAAAATACCTTTCATGAATTGTCCTGAACTATGATCTACTGTCTCCTCATTGCCTAAAGACATTCCTGTTGGAATTAGAGGGGGGGGGG
>OMPB01071113.1:0-11273 GCA_900312615.1 Stylephorus chordatus | reverse complement strand
TACAATCAACCATTAAGACCACAGGTATTTCAAATTCAAAACACATAATCTCTGATCTGTACTAGTACAATCAACCATTTATTCTTTTTTCTAGACAAAAACCGCTGTCTTCTATGATCGAATCGTAAGTCTGTATAATATACAATTATAGAGCATATCCTTAATATCGTATCTATTATGAGTGTGACAGATATCATCCATATTCGATTTGATAACAAATCTGACACATATATTAGAAACCCATTACATAGAATCCATCAGGTTAGATTCAACATCTTGTCTGTGTGTGTGTCTGTTATCCGCCTCTCATATGTGTGGTGTCCCTCTCCGGCTCGCTGTAGATAATCTTTACCCAGCAGTCCATCATGAGACCCAGGGTGAAGTCGTCAGTGTCCATCGGAGCGTAAGATTGTTTGTTATATTTTCATATTTCTGCTGCTTTCCTACTTGCCTGTAATAACTTCTATGCACTGATTATCAGATGTGTGGATTTGTAAAGTAGGATTAAGGTGTGGCCTGTGATTAAAATGTTATCTTCCTGCTGTGGTTTACAGTTTTAATGGAGGTCAGGCTAATATAGTTTCCCATAATATTCTCACTGAAACAACATGGGCCGGGAACAGGCTTTGCTCCAAGATATACTAGTTTTTTACCAAAAGGTCTTTGTGATGTTATGATTATTATTTTCTGCAAGATTAGAGTATTTGTCACCTGTTTGATTCATGCACAAAGACTCAAGAGCTATATAAATAAACTACAATTTAGCATGTTTCAGAAGCACATTTAGAAAGGTATTTCCTCTGGTCTGGATGGGAAAGATGGGCTGTAGGACTACTTAATTTGAGTAGTGTCAATTGTGCACTGTTGCACCGCTGCTCTAGTGTGTAGGAATCTCACTTCCTTACGGAATTTATAACTATTTTCTCTTTCCTCATATGTAGGCTGGTGAAATACTGTACCACCTATAAAAACCATGACCCTTTCCTTACCACGTGCCTACCTAGCAACCCTTGGGTCACAGATGATGTCACCTACTGGACTTTGAACTCGGCAAAGTAAGTCAGCCTAACACAAGAGGTAATATATGGTCTTATTCATTTACTACCTGTAATTACTGACCCGAAAACTTGTGACTCATATTTTCTCTCACTTATGTGTGTGTATATGTGTGTGTGTGTGTGTGTGTGTGTGTGTGCACATGTGTAGTGTGGAGATACCAACTAAGATGCGTGTAGAGAGGTGGACCTTCAGTTTTGCAGAGTTGCTCTCAGACCCTCGTGGACGCGATGATTTCAGACTCTTCCTCAAGAAAGAATTCAGCGGTAGGCCAGAGCCATTCTAATGAGGTTAAAACAGAAACTCAACGCTGAGGTATCAATTCTACCACAGTCATTGTTATGGCAGAGTGGCAGTTCAAAGAATTGCCTAAGGATGTGGACCAGTAAGGAAGCCATTTTGTCACACACTTAATCTGTTCCACTCTACCTTACAGGGTTGAAAGATTACTGTGCCTTTATTAAAATTGATTTGATTCACGTCTGCTGTAAAACAAATATGGCATTAATGTTGGCCAATACAACATCAAAAAGAAATACATGTAATGACAAATATGAGAACTAGCATGATGACATACTGTATACGATACCCTAGATTTTATTGACGTATATGATTCCCTTTATATAATTTATAACTAAGCTTTCTAATCTGTCCAGGTGAAAATCTGGCATTCTGGGAGGGATGTGAGGACCTGAAATGGGGCACAGCAGCTACCATGAAAGACAAGGCCCAGCAGATATACAAGTAATAAAGGAAACCGTGTTCCAAAGTCTTGGACATTGGAACATTTGAGGGTTTGGTTTCTTCAAAGTCACCATAGTGGAGTTTCGGTTTTGTTATTATCGTTAAACAAGTTCATATTCTTCTTACCCACCCTGTTTTAGGGCATTCTTGGCACGGGGGGCCCCTCGGTGGATTAACATTGATGGAAAGACCATGGAAGTCACAGTGAAGGGTCTGAAGCACCCACACCGATATGTCCTGGACGCAGCCCAGACTCACATTTACATGCTCATGAAGAAGGTGAGAACATGCATTGAAGTATTGCTTCCACCATGTCAAACGACCAGCTCTTCTGGAATAGACTTTTTGATCATAACTTAGTGCTGTAACGCTGTGCATGTGCGTGTGTGTGTGTGTGTGTTGATTAAAGGACTCATATGGGCGGTACCTAAAGTCTCCAGTGTTCAAGGATACGCAAAAGAAGGCCATGTGCCCTGATGAGCACAAGTTCACGTAGGTCTCAAGTCTTCAGTCGAAGCGGATGTACATCCTATAATATCGTATGATATATCATATATGTCATTAAGTCCTGCAGAGATAATACTAACAACATAAAATATAAAAGAACATATTAAACATGGTTAAAAGAACATATACCAGCTGGACAGTAAGTATAAAGAGTATGTGCATATTTATATTTATTTAGTTTACACAGACCTCCTCTCATCCAACTCCATCAGGGTGACTGTAGTCTCTTAAACAGGCAGGCAGTTTCTGGTTTATCAACCCACCGGCTCAACTCACATCATCACATCAACCCCTTCTCTCTCTGCCCTCCTTTTTTTTGTTGGCTTTGCTGATCTATTCATATTCTCCCTCCCTCCTCCAATCGATCTATCTCTCTTTTCACTCCTCCCACTTACTCCTACTTCCTGCTGGCTCTCCAGCGATGCCCAGCTGGAGCAGAATTCCAGGAAGCGCCGACCGAGCCTCAGCCCAATTGCCCTCAGGCTGCAGGAGCAAGAGCAACGGGCCAAGATGGCCGCCAGCGGCCCCGTCGACATCACACAGGTCATGAGCAAACTCAGCAAGCAGGGCAAAGAGGTGCCCCTTCCGCCCTCCAAGAAATAAATGCGTAGGACACTCACGCCAACAGGGCATACCGTTACCTTGTATTATCCAAGCTAAAAGATTAAAACCTGCCGACGTTGCTCATAGGAAAGCATATATTTTAATATTTCTATCTTTGACTTGTGTACATAAATGTACATAAAACATCAATCACTTTTTTGGGAAATAAATAAATAAATGGAAAGAGAAAGCAGCTCAACCCTTGCAGCAGTGATAGTGTTGCATTGCTGACTAATACTACAATCATTTTCATATCAGTTACTGCTGCTGTTTTACTTGATAGGGAGTTCAAGATTAGACAAATATATGTAGCGTTACATTGTAATATAAATTCCCTGTCAGTACTGTTATATCGATAAGCGTGTTGACTGATTAAATAATGTTAAATAGTGACAATTCCTATAGTCAGACATTCACACACATCTGCAGATAGTGTTACCTTTGATGCATTCTGCAGTCAGAACACAGATCAGCATGTTTAGAGATGATTGAGCGTGTGGTTGAATGCTAATACAAAATCAATTTCATACAAGTTGTGAATGTTGTCTCACTAGACAGCCGTCGGATTGTCCGTTAATGTCTGTCATTTCCATCGTCATTCACAGGCTGTGTTTGCTTTTGTTTTGCCATCAAGTATAAGCTAATAAAAGAGAAGTGTGTCATGTTTCACCTGTTCACGTGTCTCTCGTCTTTCATTCTCTGTTTGCATTTGTCTATGCTACCATGTTACAACATTCTTACCACCACACTAGCATACCATGTAATGATAATGTCAACACAGTATGACACAGGGATACCTATAAATGCAGAAATGTTAGTAAATAGGATGAACTTTATCTCTAAGAGTTATATGTTACTGTATATCTTCATTAATAGGTCCACTCCCAACAAACACCAGCATATTGAGTAAATATGTACAATCATGCATATTCTTGCAACTATTCTTGAAGCGTGTGATGCTGTCTGACCTCTGACCCTTGCCCTTTGACATCCCAGCTGTGTCGCTTCACCGCTCCTGTACCCCACCTGGCTGTCTACTCCGGCATCTGTGACCCCCCCTCCACCAATCACTCGCCCCCGATCCCTTTCCACAGCCAAACACCTGCCTGCCCCTCCCCCATCAGCGTGGCCATCGACAGCACCCCTGCCTCGGAGCGGAGGGGGAGCACTGGGGAGGGGGGAGCTGCATCCAATGCAGAGGGCGTTACCATCGGCAGCGGGGGCGTGGCATCAAAGTCCCGCGTGGCGCTCTCTCTGGGGCACCTGCTCAAGAGAGGCTGCGCCCCTTCAACGGTGTTCGCCAGTCTGTCTCCTAAATGCCCTGCCCCCGCCAGCATGAGCAGCCGCGTCCAGCCAATCAGCACGGATCAGACAAAGCAGGCTCCGCCCAGACGTATTGCCAAGTGGGTTTGAACTTTAAAACACATCCCGCTCCCAGATAACGTCTAACTAAGGATTTTCTATGCACATTAAAAAAGACAAACACGTGAGCATGCACATTCAGTGATCGTGTAACATAATCATGTCAGTGTATGCACAAGAAAGAGAGCGCGATGGTTGTTTACGTTACACACTGTTGTTTGATAGTGTCCCCCTATCATGGCCCTTTTTCCCCTCTTCTGACCAGTTTTTTCCAGATCAAGGTGGACATTCCTCCAGAGTGCCGGATCTACCCCATAGACTCAGAGGATGAGGAGGACAGCAGAGCTGCCTCTAGAGGGGGAGAGGGAACCAAGGAGATCATCTGCCCCTGGGAGAGCCTGAGCCCCAAGGATGGGACTGGCTAGTGGCACACACAGGCTCTATTAATTTTATTATTATATCATTTATTGATTGTTAAACAAATGAATGTCTAAGCAGGGAACCCACATAGACAGGTTTACCCCCCCCCATATCAGAAAGTGATTAAAAAGAAAGACACTTTTTCTTTTTTACTGTGTAAATGTAGCAATGGTAATCAGCACCATGCACACAAATATTAGAAAGATTTGAGACCTTTTGTCATGTATTGACAAGTCCTTAACTGTAGCCTTATTGTAAGCAGTCGCTACTTAACCCAGTGCCAGATTTACACTTTACGTCAGAGGCATGATTGCCAGAGACGCAGTCCGATGAATTCCAGAAGAGAACAGCAGGTGGTAGGACTTTAATGAGAAGTAGTTTTTAGTATACTATTGAAAGCTGAAAAAACATTTTCAGATTTAGAAAGTTGAGAAATGAAAGCCAAGGATGTTGCTGAACGGTGACATTCTTCAACTCTGGCGATTCGTTTTGTAAGATAATACTTAATTATAGACCTGATGGATGTAAATAGTACCCTATATCAACCCCTTGACCAACAGCAGCCTAAGACACCAAGAATATTCTATCTACCCTACGGTATATAGGCTAAAGGGGTTCCCACCAAAAATGACCACTTTGTCAAGAAATGGGAGCCAAATTCACAGCTCAGACATTTTGCTTCCAAAACGTCTTTTCAAGAAGTATACACATGACATGTTGTTAGCAGAAATATGTTCAGGAAAAGAGGAGGTTTTACACTGATATCCCAACCAAAATGCATTGTATTAGCCTCCATCACTGTACATGTTGTTGAAGGCATTTTATAAGTGCCCGGCCTAAGGTAGGCCACATTCTGAAGCTTTCCGTATAATGTGCCGGTTGAATATTTCTGTAATCTATATTTAGCAAGTTGATAATAACATTTTATGAAGTAAAGAGGTGCAAGGACCTGTTTTGCTCTGCCAGCTGTATTTAGATATCCAGGCCCCAATATACAATCCCTTTGCACAAACTAAGATGTGAAACAATAGCTAGGCTGTTTGTATGACAACACATGCATGATATGTCAATATGCTGCCATATTCGTGTTAAATACCCACTTTTGTCAGAAGAAAGCGGATGGATTACGAGGTATGGGTATCCATTTTGTATTTGAATATTCTGTTTTGTACACTTTATATAGCAGTGATGTAGACTGCCGTGGGTAAGGCAATGTAAATATCTGTTTCAGTGTCTTTCCACAGACGACAGTTCAGTGTGATGTCAGAATGCCTTTGACTTGTTTACAGATGCACAAATGTGAAGGAAAAAAAAGTTTTTGTTGTGTTTGGGTTATATATTCCATAGCTTGTGTCAAGTGCCTCAATAAAGGACATCTCACGGTTTGGGTCATGTCTTGATGCAGCATCAAAGTACAACAGCTCTATTGAAATCTTGCTAGACCAACAGGGAGATATTGTTGTTCCATTTCCTTCTGACAAATGTACTTATTGTAAGTCGCTTTGGATAAAAGTGTCTGCTAAATGCCCTAAATGTAAATGTAACAGTTGGTTTGTTTGGGGGTAAGTGAGGATTTGAATGGTAATATGAATAAGTAACCACTAGATGGCAGCATGTAAATGGAAAAGAGAGCAAACGTCGTAATACAGTGACCCTGAGAGCACATGTAAATAGACAAAACACAAGCGAATTAAGAACACATTTTCATCACATGCCATGTTTGAAAGGCATGTCTGACTTTGAAGATCATTTGACTTCAAAAATTACGCTATAAACGCCCCAATTCACCCCGATAGACTGTCGTAATTGTATTATTATTATTAGTACTATTTTATTAACTTTGGGTGCACTGTGGAGTGTTTAAATTGAGTTTGAGCTAGTAGTGGTTACTATAAGGTTGCGCTAGCAATAGCATAAACCTACCTGCCCAAGTGTGCGAATGGGTGCACAGAGCTGAAAAATGTCTCAAACAATCAGAATCATCACGGGAAAAATGAAAATGAAGCTTTACATCAAAAATTCCGAATTGACCCTTTAAGTAGCCTAATCTGTGGACCCGGGCACAAACTTCCCATGAGGCCCCACCAACTACCCAGTAGGCCTACCCACTCGCACCCCACAGTCCCACCAAAACAACAACAACAACAACAACAACAACACACAAGGAGTATGATATAAATCACAAAATTGGTTATCTACAGCACCACCACTTCCACGCATTCACATTCTCAGCCACAACCTGACGACTAGCCAAACAAACAGTAGCGTACTGCATACTACGCTGCTGTTTGGCCAGCCGTCGGATCCTGCTGTCAGAAAATGTAAATTGAGCTGCAGTGCTGCTTGGAAAGGCCCTGATACGCTCCAAAAAATTGCCGTGGATGAATAGCGGACACAGACAGCCTGCGTCTGTAGACGCGGACGTGTTCTATGCATGCGCACTTGAAAAATTGCTCACTGAATGAGCCAGCGGCAGTTCATAAAAACGAAATGCCAACAGCAGCAGTTGTCTTCTTGTCTTACCTTTCTTTGGAGAGGGGATGAAAAGAAAAAAAAGGAAATATGAGTTGGTTGATTAGAAGGCTATTGAGTAATTTTTCCCAGGATAATCACATTTTCTGTCTAGAGCGGTTGATGTTAGGCTAACATCGATTGAGCCAACATCGATACACTCTTGCTAATGTTTGTACTAACGTTGGCTGGCGAGCGAAATAGTCACCAGCCCGTCACATATTTTCCAAAGGGGGAAAATATTCCTTGATACATTTTGTATATGTTTGTTGTGATTTAAGTTGCAAAATGATACATTAGCTATCGATAGTGCCACAATAAAATACCAGTACCATAGAGCTGTCCTATTATATTATATATATATATCTCCATAATTAACTTAATGTGAAGTTTAGTAAAGTTATGGGTTAAAGGTGGGGTAGGCAAGATTTATTTGGTAATATTTGGTGAAATTCTCTTCACATTTCGACAGCTAGCAATAAACCAACTAGGCTACTCTAGGAAAATTACGATATCTGTGACTGTCCCAGGACAGATTTTCAGGGACTTTAGTTTTTCACCGCTCCCGGTAGCCAACATCCAATGAGGGCAGCTCTCAGCCAGGATGCGGGGTTACCTATCAAAATGGTGGTGCACGTCCCAGAGAGGCAGACTCAGATCGAATCGAAGAGGAGGGGGGGGGGTGTTTTTCGCCACTGTAGACATTCAAAATCTTTATTCTCATGCCCAGATTCTGTTTGCGCCCAAATCTTGCCTACTGCAGCTTTAAGTCACCCTGCGTTTTCCTCTAGTCTGCCTTTGAATGAATGAAAACCTTTATTGCCCCAAGGGGAATTTGTCTTATGTCTTGCATTGAGACATAAGACATACATTAGGACATGCAACAGCAACATGTAACGTATAACATGACACAAGACGAGCTTATAAATATCATTACAAAGTATTTCAAGACTTCATTTAGGGGATCAATAGCGTGCATACTAAAATTCACATTTGGTTTCATAACCTAAGACATGAATATCATAAAAAAATTAACCATAATAAGTATATATGTATCCTATCTCTAAAATGCAAGAGTGCTGGTTGAATTTCAGAGCTTGTTCAACAGCTGGATGCTGCGGGGCACAAAGGATGTGATGCCTCTTTGTTCGCATCCTTGGCATCCTTTGTTGAACCTTCGCCCTGAGGGTAGCAGTACATATTCCGCCCATAGAGGGTGCTGTGGATCGGCCACAATCTTATGGGCCAGATTTAAGGTGTACTGCTCATGTGGGTCATGTGGGTGATATTACACATTTGTTGTCCAGTGGTCTTTCTTAAATCCATCATATGAGGGTGTGATTTACCCCCATGCTGCCCAGCTTCACTGTCAGTAGGTCTCCCCTGACACGGCTGACAGTAGTAAAGGCTGATGAGAAGTCAGCAAACAGTATGCGCACATAAGATGCTGGGGGTTCCAGATGTTTGTAAACTTTGATCAAGAGTGTTACAGTTGCATCCTCCACACCCTGCTTTGCTCTAAAGCATCCATGTGACCATTGGTTTCAGACTTGGAAGTGAGATAAAACAATTCGCTCAAAACATTTCATTGCTATTGAGGTTAAGGCCACTGGTCTAAAATCATTTAGATCTGAGGGATTTGTCTTTTTAGGGATTGGTATAATTTTAGACATTTTCCATGACCTCGGGATTATCTGTGTGTCCAATGATGCCTGATAGAGTTTGGTGAATACAGGGCTCAACAGCCCACAACACTTTTGTAGTGTCTTGCCATCTAATCCATCATGACCGGTGGACTTCCTAGTATTTATCTGGGAGAGGGTGCGCCGCACTTCCTCTGATGTCACACGTATCAGTGTGCCACCCTTTCCCCAGTCCCCCTCAGGCTCACAGAGAGATTGAGATGGTGTCTCATAGCGAGCAAAAAACAAAACATTTAAATCATTGGCAAACTCAACAGTTTGTGTAGAGTTGGTCTGCTTTGAGTTCAGGCCAACCATCGTCTTAATTCCATGCCATGCCTCCATTGCGTCATTAAAGGTTTTGCTCCACTTTAGATTTATACTCCCTTTTTGCTTGGTTTATTTGCCCCTGTATTTCTCTCTGGGTTCTTTTTCCAGTGCATCTGTCCTCCATTTTAAAAGCCTGTTCTTTTTCAATTAGAAGCTTTTTTATATTGGCAGTAAGCCAGGGGTTGGCATTTGCATATACTTTCATTTGTTTTGTGGGGATTATGTTTTCTGGGCAGACATTTATATACAGTAGGATGTAACCACATCTGCGTATTCATCTATATCTGGACATTCAAACACCTCCCAGTCCGCACATTCAAAGCAACCTTGTAGAGTCAATACACTGTCCTCATCCCACACTTTCACTGTTCTTAATTTGGGTTTTTCAGTTTTAAATTTTTGACTGTAGGATGGCAATAAGAACACGGTGTCATGGTCAGATGTACCTATTGGTGGTTTCCTGATTGCCTTTATCCGACTTAATGTTTCCATAGCATAGATCAATGTTTTTTGATCCTCTGGTATGACATTTGACATATTGCCGATAATGTGGCAGCGTCGATGCCAAAGTGCAACCATTATTTAAAATCGCCTAAAAGTATTTTTGGTGCATCTGGTGAAATTGCTGGACGTGTTGATAAACGGTCTCTGTGGCAACTTTATTGTTTGCGTCTGGGGGGATATAAAGCAGTGACACAAAAATCTGTCCAAATTCCCTTGGCAAGTATGTGGGCCTTAGTGACACTGAAAGCAGTTCTATATTAGGCGTATTTATGGTATGACGCACCATGTAGTTTTTGCACCATGCACCATGGAACAAGCACACACCACCCCCGATTGCCTTGCCAGTAGCCTGTGGATCTCTGTCCAGCTGTATCGGTGTGCCAAACCCCGGTAATGCCAATGAGTGTCATTATCAATCGTTGCGTTTAACCAGGTCTCTGAAAAACACAAAGACAACTGTCTCTATACTCGTACAAGTGTTGCACTGACGCATGGAGTTCATCGATCTTGTTTCTCAGGGATCTCACGTTAGATAAAATGATTGTTGGGAGAGGAGGTTTTGTTACCCTCGCCCGAATGCGGTGCCGGATTCCGCCCCCAGTGCCTCGCTTCCCGGTGCGCGCTGGCGGCTTTGGCGGCTCCAAGAGAACAGGACAACGTTGTTTGTTTTTATTACAAACCCAGACACATTTGATTAAAGTGTTATGTGTTTTAATTGAGGGCAGATTTTTGTACTGATTGTGTTTGAGGACAAACTAACATCTTACTTTAGTACAGCTGATGTGATAAACATGGTTGAGAAGCATCACACAGAGATTCTCTTTCACATACTTCTGTTTTCAATCCAAACACTGCTTTGCTTTTTAAAATGATAATATTTAGAACATTTTAATCAATTGTAAGCTATTGATGGTCACATCCAAAAGCTGCTTACATTTACATTTTAGGGCATTTAGCAGACACTTTTATCCAAAACAGTACATAGTTTGTCAGAGAGGGGGTATAACCACTTAAAGGCGCTATCCCTTTCGGTTCATTTATGGCAAAATTTTAAAATTCTCCATATATCTGGAAAGTATTCGACAGTAATCAGTGACATAAGATATTTGACACATCAATGACGTAATTTGAGCATCTGTGTGAGGAGCAGGGGCCAAAACGGGACAACCAATCCAATGGTCGACCATTCCCTTTGATTGGACGACCCATCTGTCAGTCAAACTGCAAACTCAATGTGCAGTTTGATGAATGCACATTGAGTTTGGTTTCGGTTTCGGGGCCATCTCTGATTGGGGAGGAGGCGTTGCTTAGAATTCAAACATTTTTCTATTTTTTTCTAATTCAGTCGCCTGGCACAGCACCTATAACCACTGGACTAACTCCCCACCCCCCTGCTTGCAGGACAGACAGATTTTGATTAGAAAATTCTCAAATCCGACCCGTTTAACGTCTTCGACTTGTAATCGTGAAAACCTTTGTGATTGTTTTGTTGTACGTTGCAGTTGTTTGCTGACTTTGGTCTTTTTTTGCCCGTTTCTTTCCACGACAGGGAAA
>OMPB01071110.1:0-12512 GCA_900312615.1 Stylephorus chordatus | reverse complement strand
GCCCTCTGTGTGTATGTTCTGAATGACATCATCCTCACTCTCCTGGCGCACCTCTCATTTTGCCATTTACCCTTCCCTATATATGTGCCTGTGTTTCTGTCGTTCGTTGCCAGATTGTTCTGAAGTGTTACCTTAGTTCTTTCCCACGTTACTCCCTGTTTTGCCTGGCTGTTGCCTGTTCCTGACTGCCTGACCTCTACTTTGCCTTTTTTCCCCACCTTTCCTGTACCTCTGACCGCTGCCTGCTCAGCGTTCCTGCCCTGCCTGCCCTGTCTACCCTGCTACCCCATCTGCCTACCTGCCCTGCATGTCTCGCCTGCCCTGCCTACCTGCCCTGCCATCCTCATTCCCCTATTTATTAAATAAAATCCTTTTATTTAATGATGTGTCCTGCGTTTGCATTCCCTTATTCAGACCGTAACACCCTCACTTTTATGTTATTGCCTCATTATTAAATGAGCCAATAACATAAAACCATTCTATTTTTAAATTTGAAAATGCTCCTCAATTTGAAGTCTGGTCCTTTTTTGTTTGTTTGTTTGTTTACTTTGTTTCTTCACATATCACAGGTGAATAGGCGATGCTTGCCAATCCTGATCAGATATGCCAGTAGACTACTTATGAAGATCTCACATACCAGCAGAATGTATAAGCAAGCTGGAAAAAGGGTATCCAGATGTTTGGTCTCCTGAGGGTTGAGAGTCCATATATCTAAACCATTTTAGACAGTCCCACACCATCTTAGTCCACAGCTGGAGAGTGTGGTACAATTCCAAGAATTGGCTATTACATTAATTTCTGTCAAACAAATTGGTGAATTCTAACATCGACAAAAGGCTGAATCAGACTGAGCCAGAAAGATGGTTAGCCTGCCTGATAGGTAGCCAGGCAGCCTTGGATAACCTTTCCAGATATCCTTGCGCTGCCCTTAGTAAATGCAATTGAAATCATATGGCTATTTTTCCTCCCAAAAAAGGAAGGAAGCAAGTAAAAGAATAAAAGGCATCAACTCACACAAAGTGCACCTTTGATTTGAGGCTCAATGACGCCCCTGGTGGATCAAATGGAAATAACAAGATGGCAAGTTCTTCCTAAAACGTTTTAAAAAGATCAAATGTATCATATCAAGTTATAAATACATGTGTGTTGGCCATAGGAGATTATTTTAATTTCATAAGGCTTAAGGAATGTTTATTTTGATGAAATCCTAATAGATTGTACTCCAAGGGAGGACTAGGCTATAATTTTGTTCAATAATAAAATAAAGTAAATGTTATTAGAAAGAGAGTAAAAAGCAATTAAGGATATTTAGCGAAAGGCTACGCTTCACAGGAAACGACGTCTTGGCTCCAATGTGTATATGAAATATTTATCCGGTGATGGAAATTTAACTCTGGAATGCATTTTTTCTCTGTGTGTGTCTCGGATACCACTCTGACTGGTTGTGAGGTAGGCGATAAGTTCGTCCCTTTTTCCTCGAACGCTGTGATTGGTTGAGCCATACTCTTAGGAATGTCGTGAAAGCATTTAAATAGCCCATATGTCTACAGTATTAGTAGAATAGTCTAAGCATCGGCTCAAGTCTAACAATTATTTCTTATTTAGCCAGACCAGTCTATGTGCTTCACTCGGAACTGAAGGAAAATAACGGGACGAAAACCTTTAGAGATTTTATAGTCTACAAGCAATATAATTATTTTCCCCCTTCGGGTATTTCTATTTTAAGGTTTGTACATTGTATTGTATTTGTATTTAATTCAAATGTTAATTAATGTATTAGTAATCATTTAGATGCCTTAGATATATTGTGATCCAGCCTCCATGTGTATCATTTACACAGTATTCTTTGGGTAAAATAGGTACCACTTGGACTATCACGATGATACTGTGCAGCATCGTTCTGCTGGTGATGCTCGGGAGTTGCGAAAGCAGTAGTGTGGCAGGTGAGTAGATATGGAATAACGTGGACCCTTTTTTATTTTTCCACGTCCGTTTATTTATTTATTTTATTTTTTTATTTTTATTTTTTTTGAGCTCTGAATTATTGGCGATTTTAGTAACGTAAACTTTTTTTCCCTCCACAGAAAGTGGCGATGATAACGGTGTATATGATCTATTCGAGCTTGCGCGAGTGAATAAGAGGCATCACGGAGTCGGCTTGGTTAAAGGTGCAGATCCATACAGCCCTGCCTACAAGATCCTCAACCCCAACCTGATCCCCCGGGTTCCCGACATCTCCTTCAGGGACCTGATCGACTCCATCCAGGCAGAGCGGGGATTCATCCTCCAAGCCAACTTCAAGCAGTTCAAGAAAACTAGAGGCAGTCTTTTGACGGTCGAGAAGAATGACGGATCCGGACCCATTTTCGAGATCATATCTAATGGAAAGGCAAACACACTGGATGTGGTCTATACCACCAGGAACCAGCAACAGGTTGTATCAATTGAAGATACGGACTTAGCGACCGGACATTGGAAGAATATCACGCTCTTTGTACAAGATGACCGTGCGCAGCTATATGTGGGCTGCGAGGAGATCAATGTAGCGGAGATGGATTTGCCAATCTACAGAATATTGTCCCAGGAAATCACGGGCATTTCCAGTTTGAGGGTTGGAAAAGGAGCCATGAAAGACAGATTCATGGTAAATATATAACATATAGAAATGTTTATTGTTTAGTCTGAAAACAGGTAGGCCCTATGGTGAATGCCAAACATTTAATCCATTGTAAAGTAAGGGTAAACTGTCTGTCACAAATTATATTAAAGGTGGCTTCCTATTAAAATGACTGTTACTGAAACTCATGTTGTTAAGCTTTTTCTCATGGTCTGAATGCCTTCTTATTCAGGGAGTGCTTCAGAATGTACGCTTTGTCTTTGGAACAACGCTTGATGTCATACTGAGAAATAAGGGATGCCAAAGTGGAGGTGAGTTGAATGAATGTCGTTTAATAATTGCATGAACTGGTAAAGGAATTAATAGAAGTAAATTGGCATCTCTCCTCTCTCCAGCGGCCTTGACTGATGTTATGACCCTAGACAACCCTGTGAATGGCTCCAGCCCTGCCATTAGGAGTGATTACACCGGCCACAAAGCCAAAGGTGAGGCCTCCTACTTTGCCTCCTCGAGGGATAATTGACTCTCCTCTTCTGGTCGTGTTTGTTCCATGGTGATGTCATTGACCGGTCCCCTTCTCTCATTCGATCAGATTTGCAGTCTGTCTGTGGCTTTTCCTGTGAGGAAATTGCCGGTATGTTTAAGGAACTCAAGGGACTCGGTGTTGTTGTTAAACAGCTGTCGAACGAGCTCCGCAGAGTGGTAAGCAGCCAGTGCCAGCTGGGCCTGAACTTTATCGTCCTTGTCTGTCTATCTTCTCTTTATCCCCAAACTCTGCTTTTCCCTGCTTAATGCATTCCTAATGCCTAGCCACTTGTCACCACAATGGCAGTCCACAGCCAAGTCCCTAATGAGACCCATGTGAATACCTAAAATATGTTTGGCTGCCTGTCGCTTCCGCACTGCTTCACTAGAGTCAAGCAATGTCTTAATCACTGTGCTGGCTCGGTGATTCATTCCTGTTGGAACTTTGGCAATCCAAATGTTTTCCATTGTCACGTCTAAACAGCCACTCTTCCGTCGCTTTCTCCCACCCAGTCTGTGAACAGCAGCCTGCTAATGCAGCAAATGAAGATCCACAGTGGAGTATGCCTCCACAACGGCATCGTGCACAAGGACCAGGACGAGTGGACCGTGGACGGATGCACAGAATGCACCTGTCAGGTACGTGTCATCCGAGCGAGACAGAAATGTGGTCTTCATGAACGTACTATCCACAAGCTCTACTTCCTGTATCCCTGCTGGGACGAGGTGATGATAGGCTCTGCTGTTCCTGTACCAACCTCCCATTATACTGCTATTATATATATTTTTTCCATCGCTTTAAAAATGTGATGGAAAATTACACAACACATGTTAATGTGTTGTGTAATAAGGTGTTAGATGAAAAATGTAATTGATGTTTTATATCCAAACAGCAGGACTCTCCTTGTCCTGACAGAGATCCCCTTATTGTTCTGAATCACAGCAATTAGGCTTGGCACAGCTTCACCTCAGTGTTGTTGTGTTTTTTTTTTGTTGCTTTGATTAGCCAGCCAACAGGTCATTATCCTTGTACTAATTCAAATCTCCCTCTGCACAGAACTCTGCTACTGTGTGCCGTAAAATCTCCTGCCCTCTGATCCCCTGTGCTAACGCCACCGTTCCAGATGGCGAGTGCTGCCCTCGCTGTGGAACCCGTAAGCATGTTAACAATGATTCTGACACATTATTTAAAATGATTATTTTAATTCTAAAAACAAAAGTGATCATCTCCGTGTTGCACGTCTGCCTCCCTCCACAGCGAGTGATTATGCAGAGGACGGTTGGTCCCCCTGGTCCGAATGGACCCAGTGTTCGGTGACGTGCGGCCGAGGCATCCAGCAGCGTGGGCGCTCCTGCGATCGCATCAACAGCAACTGCGAGGGCACCTCTGTGCAGACCCGTGACTGCTACCCTCAGGAATGTGACAAGCGCTGTAAGTCAGTTTAACATCCTTCCAGGACAATTCTGGCAGAATACTGTTTCCCTTAGTGATGACATCTCCAATGAATTGTGCCAGCTCTCTCTGAAAATTACATTGTGTGTTTTCTGTTAAATTGCATAATCGTTTATTTGGACGTGTGTTGTTTACAGTTAAACAGGATGGTGGTTGGAGCCATTGGTCTCCCTGGTCTTCCTGCTCTGTGACCTGTGGTGAGGGTGTCATCACTCGTATCCGCCTCTGTAACTCTCCTACACCCCAGATGGGTGGCAGAGACTGTCAGGGACAAGGACGTGAAACTGAGATTTGCACAAAGTCCCCTTGTCCAAGTGAGTTGAGCTGCAAAGTGCAAGAGAGTCAGCTTGTCAAAGTAATAGAAAATGGTAATCGCTGATCAAATATATATATATTTTTGCCTTTTAGTCAACGGGGGCTGGGGACCGTGGTCTCTTTGGGACACCTGTACTGTTACCTGCGGTGGAGGCATCCAGATGCGCAAACGTCTTTGCACTGACCCTGCACCCAAATATGAAGGGAAGGACTGTGTTGGTGATGGTACTACGTCCCAAGTGTGCAACAAGCAGGAGTGTCCTATAGGTAAGAACCTTAAAATGCAATAATAATTGTAAAAGTTAAGGTGCAACTCAACTTGTTTTAGCAGCTAAATAAACATATTGTCCTCCCCCCAACAGATGGTTGTCTCTCCAACCCATGCTTCTCTGGTGCTAAGTGCACCAGTTCTGCCGATGGCTCCTTCAAGTGTGGCAAGTGTCCAGTTGGCTACAGAGGGAATGGAATTGTCTGCAAAGACATTGACGAGTGTAAAGAAGTCTCTGATGCCTGCCACACACTTAATGGAGTCCATCGGTGTGAAAACACTGAGCCAGGTTACAACTGTTTGCCCTGTCCTGCACGTTACTCTGGACCACAGCCATTCGGAAGGGGTGTTGAACAAGCAACTGCCAAGAAACAGGTTTGAGCTGCTACTGACTCTTTGTTGAACTAAATCGATGCATTATGATTATACGGCGGATATTCTTCAACCCTTGTTTTCTTTCCTCAGGTTTGCAAACCCCGTAACCCTTGTCAGGATGGGAGCCACGACTGCAATAAAAATGCCAACTGCATCTACCTGGGAGTCTTCTCTGATACCATGTTCCGCTGTGAGTGCAAGCCAGGATATGCTGGAAATGGCCACATCTGCGGAGGAGACACCGACTTAGATGGATGGCCCAACATTGACCTGTTGTGTGTGGAGAACGCTACCTACCACTGCAAGAAGGTAGCCAGGCCTGACATGGACGGGAACACAGAAAATGATAACCACCCATTTCCAATGTATTGGTGTGGTGATCCCCTCCACTAACCACTACTTTGTTTTCCTATAGGATAATTGTCCCAATCTGCCCAACTCTGGTCAGGAAGACCATGACAAAGATGGCCTAGGCGACGAGTGTGACCATGACGATGACAACGATGGAATCCCTGATGATAGGGTAAGGCGCGATAGAGAGCCTTTTTTTTACTGACTCTTGCTTTCCTCAGAGACCAGACGTAGCAATCAGTAGTAGACCTCTTCCCTCTGGGTGGTAGAAATTTCAGCCGCCATGTTTCCATGGAGACTTCCAGCAGAAATACTTAGTGGAAAGCCAGTAGCACATAAATAGTATAATATCATCTGGCCAGGGCTTAGGACGAAAGGGCCTGCTGCCTGCTGCCTCTAAGTGTGGATTGGAAAAGTTAGACAAGAAAAATGCTGTGGTAAGAAAATCCTAGCCTACTGAAAGTGGAATATCAAATTGCAGTAAAAGAGAGTATCCTATTTTCTGACCGTCTTTTTTTCATGTTCATGTTTTTATGTGGTGACATTTAATTTCATGACTGTGTGATGTAATTGGATTTTAAACACAACGTATCTTCATGGATTTAGGACAACTGCCCAAAATTGTACAACCCTGCCCAATACGACGCAGACAGAGACGACGTCGGCGATCGCTGTGACAACTGTGTTTTCGAAGCTAACACCGATCAAACCGACACGGACAACAATGGGGAGGGCGATGCCTGTGCGATTGACATCGATGGTGATGGTAAGAGATCTCTTTAAAAAAAAGAGCCCTGTGTATTTTCAATGAACGACTGCTTCTTGAATGTCTCTGATAAATGACTGTAACCTAATTCTAGAGTGTTTATTTTTTCTTTCTGAACAGGCATTCTGAATGGGCATGATAACTGCCCCTACGTATACAATGTGGACCAGAGAGATACCGATAGGGATGGAGTGGGAGACCACTGTGACAACTGCCCTCTGGAGCACAACCCTGACCAAGTAATGTTTCCTTTCAGCTCTCATTCTTTCCTCCATAAACTACCTCTAAGCTTAATCTTTCATGATACAGAAGCTCCCTCCTAACAAGGTACAATGGCCACAATCGTGTCAGTGTTTCATCCCAATTAAAGAGAGGAATGTAAAAGCTTAGAGCGTAAAATATTGACAATGTCCATCTAACTCTGCCTAAATTTAAATTCCCTTAATGAGGCCGAAATGTTTTCACATTCCTGATTCTTGATTGATTCTTGTTTTCACAGATAAATTATCTAAATAAAGTAATAATAATGATTGTAATATGGAATTCTGTTTCCTACAGATTGACTCTGACTCAGACCTCGTGGGAGACAAGTGTGACAGCAACCAGGACATTGATGAGGATGGGCACCAAAACAACCTGGACAACTGCCCCTACATCCCCAATGCGAACCAGGCCGATCATGACAAAGATGGCAAGGGCGACGCCTGTGACCATGATGATGACAATGACGGCATTCCCGACGACAAAGACAACTGCCGGCTGGCCTTTAACCCCGACCAGCTAGACTCTGATGGTGAGTCAGTCTCTACTGTGACAGGAGTCAACTGTAGTTTTTTAAATTGGAAATTTTCTGGGAAAGCGTGTAAAAAAATATAAAAAAAGGCCTTGGTTCATCAAACTTACTCTTATAGAATAACTGTGTTAGAAAACAGTTATTTTTACACAGGATACCAATGCAAAGTCTGTGTTTTTTTTTCTCTCTCTCAGGGGATGGTCGTGGTGACGTGTGCAAAGATGACTTTGACCAAGACAACATACTGGATATTTATGACGTGTGTCCAGAAAACTTTGACATCAGTGAAACAGACTTCCGCAGGTTCCAGATGGTTCCTCTGGACCCCAAGGGCACCTCTCAAATTGACCCCAACTGGGTGGTCCGTCATCAGGGCAAGGAGTTGGTGCAGACTGTCAACTGTGATCCTGGCATTGCTGTTGGTATGTAAAACCCATTAAAAAAAGGGAGGGCATATAATTGCTGTTGTAATACTCTTCACAGGGCAACTGGCAACAGCTGTTGGCCAACTCTAAACCATCTCTAATCCCTGTCCAGGTTATGATGAATTCAACGCGGTGGATTTCAGTGGAACATTCTTCATCAACACGGACAGAGATGATGACTATGCTGGGTTTGTGTTTGGCTACCAGTCCAGCTCCCGGTTCTACACAGTGATGTGGAAGCAGATCACGCAGACCTACTGGTCCCACACCCCGACAAAAGCCCAGGGCTACTCTGGCCTGTCAATCAAAGTGGTGAACTCCACCACGGGGCCTGGCGAACATCTGAGGAACGCTCTCTGGCATACCGGCGACACAGCGGGACAGGTGGGTGTGGGATTAGATGAGATCTCTCAAGGATAATCAAATATAGACATTAGTAGAGATATATATATATATATATATATACATTAGTAGATATCACATTGGTGGACTTTACTCATATTGACCGGTTTCCTTCTTGCAGGTGCGTACTTTGTGGCATGACCCCAAGAACATTGGCTGGAAAGACTTCACAGCCTACAGATGGCATTTGGTCCACAGGCCAAAGTCTGGACTCATTAGGTAATTTTACATGCCATTCATCTCAGATGAATGCTTTGATGAACCCTAGGGCACAGTAAAACTCTTAATCCGGATGAAATAACATTTGGTTTTATGTGAATTATTTACTTTCAGGGTGGTGATGTATGAAGGCAAGAGAATTATGGCAGATTCTGGAAACATCTACGACAAAACGTATGCTGGTGGACGACTAGGGCTGTATGTCTTCTCTCAGGAGATGGTTTACTTCTCAGACCTCAAATATGAATGCAGAGGTACGATACTTTATAAAGCACAATAGACATGTTTTATAATGATGATGAAAAAATATTTTAAAGGCCAAAGAAATAACGTATCATGTTCTGTCTTTTTTACTTCTTTCCAGATTCATAATTGAGCCAGAGATGTTCTATCAAGAGAATGTATTCTCCTGTCACTATTAGTTTGAACTGTAAGACCTGGGACAAATTATTCTTAATATTTTACATGCACATTGGTGGAATCGATAGAAGAGATGGAAATGAGGTACAATTACCTCTGGACTATTTCCATTTGAGAGTTTTATGATCCAGCTCCATACACAGAAACCAAACATGGCCTCGCTCTGAAGACATCAACCCCCTCTTTAATAGTTCTTGGATCTGCTTTGGAGAAGGGGATGAACAGATTTCTTTGCCCCTAATTTGTGGTATTGTTTTCCCAATGTGGGTAACAAAAGGGAAGATGTTAGGTTTTTTTTTAATATTCTTTTTTATTTTATTTTTAAGTTTTTTAATTTTTCAAGCAATAATTCAGATCTGCTGTGGACTCAAAAAGACATATCAATATGAAGAAAGCCCTGGAGCAATGTTGTTATGTCAGGCCAATCATGGCCCCTGAAGGATCCATTTTTGGGACTGTGGATCAGTAGACTGGGCTGAATGAGATTGTCGTGTGTTTGTTTCCAACTGAGAGCATAGTAGTAGCCAATTAATCATTAATTAATCATTTCCTAAAACAAATGCCATCCCACAGGCCTTCCCGATCATGGCCTCAATCCAAAGTCATGCACTGTCCCACAAGATTGACTTGTCGGCTCAGGAAAGAATAGCAGAGGGACTATTGAGGACATACACTTACTAGGACAGCACAGGGCCTCAAAGCAAACGTGTACTGCTTTGGAAAAAAAATATTATAGAAAAAAACGTGTAGAAATAATATCGTTGAACTTTATTGACATTGTCAAGGGACGTGAATAGTCAAGGGCCAGTCTTTTTCTGCAATGAATGGACCATTGTTTTTATAGCTTCAAGTTCTTATTTATTTAGTTACCAGAGATTATTTTTAATATGGCTAAAGAAAAAAAAATCAGTGATCCATGTATCAATAACTGGAAGAACACAAAGTCCTCCCATGGAATGATATTGTTATTGCTAGTTGCAAAGTGTTTTTTTTTTATATACTTTAAAAAAGTACCATTCTCCTGCACAGTAAGCGTGATCGATGTGCCTGAGCTTGTGTGTACATTTTTACAAGGACAACTCAAAGCCCTACAAGTACAAATATTACCTCATTATTATTTGAATTTGTATTGAGGCCACTGAAATACAAGAATATCTTTTTCCAGCAGCAGAGTATACATTGGTTGGCTTTTTTTTTCCTAGACAGACTTAGGTACAATCAATTATATTCTGTATATAAGATATTTTTGTAGCAGCAAGAGGCCAGGTGAGGAGAAAAAAGGATAAAGAAATGTTTCCTTTGATATGTTGTGCTAAATGTAAGTCCTGTGCATTTTTTAATAAGTTATTTTGTTGTATGAGATCATTTGTGTAGATATATGCTATTTAAATAATTTATCCAGAAATGTTGCCTCATATGGAAACGGTTCTGTTTGTATAAATGTGTTTGCACATTGACATGAGAGGATGTCTTTGTTGTTTTGGTTTTGGTTTTGTCTTTCTGTCTTTTTTTTTTTTTTTTGTATTAGGGAATCTTTTCTATTTACATTTGTATAGTTTTTACCCACAAATTGCTGTTTATACTCTTACCAGTTATTTTGTAATGTCATGGAACAACAATAAACACTTCAGGAAAAAAAAACGACTGTGCTTTTACTTTTTATCAAACATAAACCATTTCAATTATCATTTCTGAGACAAGTCTATTTCCATGAGGTCTACTGCAACGTGAACAACAGAACCGTGCTACGGCAAAACCAACTGGAATCCATTAGTCTGGGCCTGTGAGCACCCTAAGGAGTCTGCACTGCAGCGGGATAAATGAAACATGAGGTGTAGCCTGCTGAAGACGAGCACGCACGTCGTAAATCCGTACCTCGCAGCGACAATCCCTCGCGTGAGGAGTAGACGTGTGGAATGTTGAACTACTGTAATTCACTCGCTTCAAACCGCCCGTCATCCCCTCTGGCCTGCAGAGCTTAACGACGCTACTGGCGTGTGTGCGTAAACGAACCCGAGGAGAAACGATCCTCTCGTACCTGTTGTATTAGACGCCTTCCCTTATCATTTTGCAAAATAAAAATGGAGTTTGCCGACTTTGATATAAGTTTACAAGCCACGCAATTGCCTGCGGCACCACACAGAGTCCTTTCCTGGAAACCCAGACAGACTGCACTTAACCATAGCTTTTCCTTACATTAGCGATGACCTCATTCATATGGAATGGAGGTTAGTAGGCCATACATTAGTCTCAATGAATTTACATTACCTCAAATTTATATTACGCATATACGTATAGGCCTAGTCCAGAAAATAAACACATGGCCTGTGTCTGTATTTCTTTAAATCTATCTGAAAAATCTCTGATGAACAACGATCTAATGAATGAACTTGTAGATATACAAGTTATTATATTACATGCAGTCTAATGACACTCTCTGGCTCTGGTAAAGGTCTATGTGTGCTTCTGTAGACATGTCTATACTTCTGACCCCATCCTGGAGACCCGGAAATTGATAAGACACTCTGATAGTGAATAAAACCTCTTCGGGTAAGATGACAGCCATTTATTGATGGACTCAACATGTTTTAATTAGAGACCAATGGACAAAACAAAAATGGCTGATATATCAAGATGACAGTGCTATGGTACTTTAACACAGTGCTGCTATGGTGCTATGGTACTGTACTTTAACATGTTGATTCAGATAGAGGCATCGCTGAAAGCTAATAGCCCAGGCTGGGAATTGGTGACTCACCTGCTTGGCATCTTTTTCGACCTTTGGAATGTGAAATAATTATTCCATCTTAGTTCAAGAGCATAGGGTCAAAATGCGTGTGTAAGCTGAAGAGGGAGAGAGAGGGAGAGTCATTTAGGGCATGCACCCCCCTGTAGGGCCTGTGCACCTATAAGAGACCCATAACATAACAGAGAGAGAAAGACAGAATCCCTGACCCAAGGTCAACCAGGTGCAGGCAAGCGACTCACACTGGGCACGCAGGAGCAAACAAGGCCTCAACACAACGTTAAGACAAACCCTCTGCTACTAACTCTGGCACTCTGGCCTACCTGCCTCCAAAAACAATGAAACGTTTGTTCATCTCACACGGGGTCCAGTTTCAGAACTTTGAACGGACTTCATCCAACTCTGAAACTGATCACCTGCGGGGGCAGGAATGAATGGAATGTCTTGCATATAGGGAATGGAAGTCGAACTGGGCTTAGCTGTTATAGAGCCAACCATGGTCTCTCTGCCCCATCCAGCTGTCATGGCTGTCTGTCAGCACCTCTAATAGGACAAATTACGCCTAACTGTCCTAAGAGGTATGCTCTGCGTGTCGTACACTATTCTGCAGTAACCAGACATTAGAGCTAATGACAGCAATGTTAATGTTGTAGCAACAAAGCATAACCCTGCTGTTCTTTCCTAATGTGGAGCCATAAACATGAATAGCAAAAAAAGAACAGGACTCCAACTGCAGACGATGGAAAACATTAAAACAATCATTTCTGTTTACACTTTTTATTGACTCTTAATTAAGGACTGATACACTTAATACACAGAGCCTCAGCTCTTAAAGAG
>OMPB01071109.1:0-13015 GCA_900312615.1 Stylephorus chordatus | reverse complement strand
GGGGGGGGGGCACTGGGGTCTTCCTCTAGTGCAGTGGTTCTTAACCTGGGTTCGATCAAACCCCAGGGGTTCGGCGGAGGTCAAGACACACACACTGTGTGTGTGTCCGTTCCGTTCACCCCACTGAGTGGTAATCCTAAACCCATGTCTCAAGTGCATTTGTACCAGGAGGTGAGGAGACTTTATATCTATATTTTTATAAAATATAATATTGTAAAATGAATGTATTAGTTAATAACAATATATTTGTTTGTCAAAATTAAGGATATTATCAGTAGGCCTACTGTATATTATCAGTAAGCGAAGTACGAACAGGACGAGGTGATTGCGCAATCATTATTTGTAGGCACTTCTACATGTAATAATAATGCTAAAAAAACTTAAAAACCACACATATCTGCTTTGCTAGCTCAATCCTAAGACATCTGACAAAAAGAAAACATTTTCCATGGATTATATTACATATTACGTCGTAAAATACACAGGTATTGAATTTGAAAAAACAACAAAAAAAAAAAACATTTTATTTTTCCAATTACGAAGGGTTCGGTGAATGCGCGTATGAAACTTGCGGGGTTCAGTACCTCCAACAAGGTTAAGAACCACTGCTCTAGTGTGTGTCTTAATGGAAACTGCATTTATTAGCAGCCTCAGCATCCTCAACCCCCTCATTATCCTCAGCCCCCTCAGCTCCACTGTCACTACTACTATTAGCATTTGCTAATCCTGGTATTTGCTCCACTATCCTGGAGACCTTCGCACTTGAGCTCTACAAAATATAAAGACACTAACTGTTACTCACATAATGGAAGTAATCTGCATACAGAAAAGTTACTACAGATTAAGTATTTTCAAGAACAACAAAGTCATAATAATACTATGAATTGTAGTTGAAATATAGCTTAGCATGATGTCCAGTTTAGTGGACAGATGATTAATCGTAATTTTCTCCCAACATAAAATCAATATTTGGACATTTTTAACAATTGTATTACTCCTTAGTTATTACTTGATGTTACTTTTTTTATTTACCTGCAAGGGTCTCCTACTATCCACTTAAGTGGTGACATATCGACCTTCCGATAATACTTTTTCCGGGTCCAAGCCTTCTGCGTTGGCTGAGGTTCTCGTCTTTTCAACAGTCGCAGTGCTGTCTGTCCCTTGTTTGAATAGCTCAGTAAAAAAATAAAACTATTCCCAATTCTACCGCTTTCCTTGCGATGAGAAAGAGAAGATGAAATGGCTGCAGTTGATAAGGTAAGTTACAATTCTTAAACGAATGAAGAAAAACAAGGTTTGGTGCAAGTGGTTAGCATCCACTGGCTAGTCTCGCATAGCCAAACCTATCTGTACACTTTGTTCTAGTGCTGGAGATAGGTCTGGCTGAATCCATTACCGTACAGTCAGACGGCAAGCTGGGCGCACTGGCTGCTGGCTGCACACCATGGTAAATGGGCATTTATATAGCGCTTTTGTCCAAAGCGCTTTACAGTAGCAGTAGTAGTAGTACATTCTCACATCCCCAATCCAACCCTTGATGCTGAGTGCCAAGCAGGGAGGCATTGGGTACCATTTTTTAAGTCTTTGGTATGACTCGGTCAACCTCGCAATCTCAGGGCGGACAACTCTGTGGCCACAAGGCCACAGAGTTGGCCAGCCATTTAACATTTAACATCAGTAGGGCTGACTACAACAATTTAGTTTTCGCTAGTGGAAATGTCCATTTAAGATATCTATAAAACAATTTTTGACTTGTTACAAATATATTTTCGCATGTAGAAATTACATTTCTACTAGTCAAAACTGATACAGATATCTTTAATAGATGTCAGATAATTGTTTCTGCACATTCTACAATCTTTTTGTGATACATGCTTGATCTTGAGGATGACCTCCACAATGTCTCACTGAAAATTGTGTTTCTGCTAGAAATTCAGAAAAGATGACAGTACTTCAGAGAGGCCTGGAATAACATTTGTCCACACAAATCTGGATTGCTAGAATGCTGGCCAATATGGAGATGGACAGCACAGCCATCAGCAATGTACTGTACTTGATGGCTGTATTTACAGAGAACAAAGTTTGAAGGTCCTTTTGGCATTTCATGATCGACACCTTCCTCTGTCTTGATGACGGCGACCATTTCCCAGCTGTAGTTGTGGAAGAATCCAGGCAATTGAAGATATCCCAGACATCACACAGAAATACCAGCGTTTCTCCTCAAACAGATGTCTGCAAGGAACTTTACCTAGCGAGGAGCAAAACCAAATCCCAATCTCCAATTAGTTGCCGCCTTAGTGCCGACGCCAGTCATTCGCATAAAGTTTAAATAATCTCAACTCTGTGGACGCTGGCATTGCGCTGCTCGCTGCTGCCACGGCTACTCGTCTGACCGTGTGGTTATTATTCGGGTATAGGGAAAAAGAACGCTCTGGCTTGTTTGTGTTTCTTGAAACCAATCACAATCGTCTGAGCCCAGGATGCAGCGATGGTGCCCTTGTAAAATAGTGCCACATATGGCAGAAAGGGAAGGAGAATAGTGACTGAAATAGTTGCCCAATGCCAGGCTTCTACCCACAGCCTACTTCCATGTGAGTCAAACTGCAACTCTGTGCAGTTGGCATTTTTCTCAGTGGCAGTGGTGCTTGAGGTCCAGAATTACATGCTGAGAGAAGAGCAGTTGAAAAAACTGGAGAAACAAAAGCAAACGTTTTCCTTCAGTCAAATGTCCTCACATCCTGTCCAATATTCCAATATTTACACGTGGAGCGTTCCATTCCAGAGGATGACATTGTTTGGCATTTTGCACCACATCCCATACCAGTTCATTCCAGTTCAGAACATCAAAAAAAAAAAAAAAAAAAAAACATCAGCAAGATAGTGAAACTTTACAAACACCCAATCTCCACGAAATTTAATTTATTAAATGATTGTCAATGTCTGTCTGTACTTTGACTGATTTATGCATGTTTGTTTTGCAGAAAACGTTTATTAAAAAAGTAATACCAGATCAGAAATGTGTTACCGTTCTTTATATCCAGAAACATTTATTTGTCAAAAAACATGTTATTGTGTGAAGTGCCAAAACCTCACTTCATAACTGTCACAATTAATTGAAAGGGCATTAGTACAAATCATGAATGCAGGCTAAGTACAGATATTAAGTATAGATATTAAATTACAACTGTGACACAATGTTTGGAAGGGAATAATCATTATAAAAAGTTTCCAGAGTGTCATTGTTAACAGCCCATGTTGAATGACTTCATCCAACTCCAGGAAAAAAAGTCCCTACTCTGCTGCCTGCAGGATAGTCTTGGCTCTGGCTGATACTTCACCTCAGTAATGCAATCACCAGATACTGTCCCGTACGATCCACCGAGCAGGCCGCTGTCAGACAGGACCACTCCCCTCTCCTGGATAACGACACCAGTGTGCTCCCTGTATTGGTGCTTTGCCCTTGGCTCATGGAGGATTCCCCGATCACATGCCTTGAAACCCCCCCACCCAAACATATCACTTAAGTGTATTCTTAGGAACACCGATGCCTTCAGTTTAAATAATCACTTATTAGTATGACCCACAACTTACTTTAGATCCTTCTTTGATTGCTTCTTGACTGCTGCCAAGACCAAACCAAAGTTCCTCCGACCTGTTACAAAGAAACCCAAAATAAGAAAGATGGTTCACCTACAAGTAGACAGTTAACAACTGGCATTAGGCTGTAAAAGTGCGTGAGAATACCATCTCAACTTAATCTTTTGTTAGCACTATTCATTTATAACACACCATTAAGCTAAAAAGCTAAGCGTCTTCTGTTTTTCCTTACACATCGCAATAATGCACAAGCGTCATGGTCATCAAATGTGCACAGTCGACCACTGTCAACCCTATTTACTGATGTCTTTCCGATAGATGGTGTGGAGGGAAAGGAAAGCAAGGGAAGGAGGTTAGCAGGGGAAAGCAAGTTGGAAGAGGTGGGTTTTGAGGGCCTGTTTAAAAGATGATAGGGTGGGTGACTGGCGGATGTGGTTGGGGAGGGCGTTCCAGGGTGCAGCGACTGAGAAGGCCCCGTCGCCCCAGGTCTGGAGCTTGGTCCTGGTGGTCTTTATGGTATTAGCATCCACAGACCTGAGGCAACGGGTTGGGACGTGACGGGAGAGGAGGTCAGAGAGATAGGGTGGGGCCAGGTTGTTCAGGGCTTTTTAGGTGGTGAGTAGAATTTTAAACTCAATCCGGAGGACTGGGGTGATGTGGTTATAACGGCAGGTGGAGATGAGTGAATTCTATTCAGCTAATATTAATAAGATGCAAAGACTTTTAAACAAGATCAGCTGATTAAATCAATAAATACAGTGGAGGCTCAGTACACCATCTCCCCTTCCCCTGAACTCTAGAAAAGGAAACTCGACCTCCAAACTCAGTACATACAATTTGTTATCAACTAGAAAGACAGAAGGACTCAAATCACGTGGATATGGCTACGAGCATGGTGGCCGTCTTTTAGCACACCGACTTAAGTGTCTTTCAGTCGCTCAACAAATCTCACAAATAAGAACACCAAATGGTGAATTAACTATTGACCCAGGAGAAATGAATGGAACATTGACCTCATTTTACTCAAACCTATATACGTCAGAAATAACAAATGACAGTACTCGTATAGAACATTTCTTCAACGATCTCCGGGCTCCTTCTGTAAACACAATGCACAGAACTGAGACTGAACTCCCATTACAACTTACAGAAATCATTAATGTGATAATGTGGTGCCTGGCCCAGGTGGATACCCAATAGAATTATTTAAAACATTGTCTAACAAATGAGCTATAATTTTACTTGATGTGTTTAATAATTCTGTCCCGTGGGTTGTTGCCAAAACCCTGACTGAAGCATCAATGATCCTCCTGCTTCAGCCAGGTAAAGATAACACAGAATGTGGTTCATACCGACCCATCTCTCCTAATCAGAGATGTGAAGCTCTTAGCCAAAGCTCTTGCCCTACGCCTAGAATCCACCATGCATGAGGTGATCTGTCGACCAAATCGCTTTCATTTAGGGACGACATTCATTTACAGATATCCATCGGCTTTTAAATATAAAAGCCGGTGATAAGATAATTGCGCACACGATTTAACCAAACTTGATCAACAGCATTCCGCATTTTTTCTCTGCGTTCATTAACACATAGAAATAGCAGAATTTGAAGTGTAGGGTGCAAACTCTTCTGGAATACTCTCAGAAGTGCATAAAGCAACAGCTTTGTCAATCAGCTCCTCTATGACGGAACCATTGTCCACCAGTTGTGTTCTGATATCTTGAAGTTTATCCAAAATATCCTCGGCGTCTTCTAACTCGTGTAGGAAGGCTTCCGTGGCACCCGGAAGTCTTGCTTTAGGCACGTTGATGTTTTGACTGCGCAAAACGTGCTTCACCGAGGGGAGAAATGATCTGTACACAATCTTTTCATCAACTCTCTGTAGTGGCTGAAAAGGTCGTATTTAGGAGGTGGGAAAACACAGGGATGACACACCCTGACCCTTTTGATCATATCTGTTTTTTCCGTACATAACATAAAATCGCAGGAATGTTCCACTGCCCCTCTGCCACTCAAACATGATCCATCATGTTCCATCTTCTCCATCTGATCTGTAGCCTGCTGCTCTATCAAAACCTTCTCATCAGACGTCAGCACTAACCCTATTGTATCAGATATGTATTTTTTATCCTTTTGTATTTTGAAAATCTTCGTTTTACCCTGGTGATTGCTACAATCATACCCTACCAATTCTCCATGCATTAGCATCCATTCTTTTCCCTGAAATTGTATCCTTGAAAACACCGGCAACTCTTCTGGAACCAAACACTGTAGGCATGTGCAGTGCGCATTACTTGAAGAAGTAATGCCTACAGTGAGAAGTAATGCGCACTGTGCATGCCTACAGTGAGAAGTAATGCGCACTGCACATGCCTATGTTTGGTTCCAGAAGAGCTGTCGGTACTGTAACACTTTTAATTTAAAAAAAATAACCGGTAACTTTTTGAAGCAAGGATTCCGACATGTAAAGTTTGTTTCATCTGATCCTACCAAACCATCAGAATGCAGAAATAAGGTGAGTTTAATGTCCGACACGGAATGTGCAAAAGTTTTTTCACTGTATGGTAAGAGGACGTCATTCCCCCTTTAGGTGAAAGAATGATGGCCGAGGGCAAGATCCTATGCTGCAGCGCAAATCGACGCTGACATGTGCGTACACGAGTTGAGACCAGACGTGAGATTTGATCGTAGCCTGACTACTGTAGCCTCCGCTCACGTCCATATTGATAAATGCCGTTCTTTACGTGGAAATGACCGTACGCATGTTTTACGACCATTTCTGATCGTACGCAACATTGATAAATGAGGGCCATTGTATTTCATCACCTGCCGCTCGTCTCTTAATTTGCTTTCTCACAGATTCAGTGCTTGATATGCCATACTCTAGTGTTATCCTGCATGCTAGAATCCTCCATTGTACGTTGTTTATCCTTTTTCTTCAGGCTGTTTACTAAGGTCTCAAAAATAATGTGATGACTGCACGTTTAGCATCACCAGTCTGACACTTTTTTATCCTCTGCATCGAGCAGACACCACATGTCCAGGCGTGTCCAGACATGCCCCTAGGATGTTAAACACCTACGATGATTTTTTTTATTACATCCTTTCTTTCAAACAAAAACCATGTGAGCGGAATTAGTTAAAACAGACACAATTTGTTAAAACACACACAAAACCTACAAGCTCTTATGTCTCTTAAAAAAAGGGATGTTGTAATTATTAAAGAATTTATGTATTATTTAAAGTCATACTGTTTAACCCTAAAAAATAGCCTTTGATACCACTCTTTGAAAATGTGTTAGCATTAGCGATTTGTGTTGGCTCTTTTGTTTGAAACGGCGTCCTTTCTTTGAAACATAAGTGGTAGTCACAGTTTAATATGTCTGTTTTAATAACAATAATAGTTTATAGCTTTGATGTATTTAATGTCTAAGGTTAATGTTTACACGTGCACGCATGCATACTTTGACAGTGTTCTTGAGAGGGTTAGCATTACCCTTAGCGATCTCCTGTTTGACTCCTTTGTTTGAAGCACTCTGGTTTAACAAAAATAATAATTGGATAGTTTTTTTGATAATGCGTTAAGGTTTAAAAAAAAAATTTAAGTGTTGTGTTTTTTTTCAGAATGCTTTGGTGTTGGGGTACATGCTGAGAGAGAGAGCTCCTGCAAGGAGCGCACACACACACACACACACTATTGGGATATGTCTAATGTTTCTAGTGTTTTACATGCAATACAATTTTGTTTTAATGTTATACACTTTGCTTTTAATGTTTCCATATGATACATTTTTGCCTTAAAGTATTAAATGTCCAAAAATTATGCATTTATATCTTAATCTATAAAATATCTTTAATGTTTAAGGTTAAACGATTATGTGTGTCCTTGTGTGCGTGCGTGTTCGCATGCACATTTTTAAGAACTACAAAAATGGCGCAGGACTACAAAAACACTGTAGTCCCCCTTCAGTTCGCATACAGATCAAATAGGGCCACGGATGATGCCATCACCCCTAAAATGGATGGATGAAAATTGAAAACAAGTCAACTGTAATCAAAATGGCGTACTAAACCTGTGCTTGATTTTCTGTCAGAAGTTTAAAAAAAATTTTAAAAAAAACTTTATTGTCCTCCTCCAAGACAGAAACAATGAGGCCACTAACCAATGATGCTGCAATCCACTAAACAAGCGATCAAACAAATCTGTAATGAGATCAGGTTTTTCCAGTCCTTGAGTGAGTTTCAAGGGAGATAGAAGCCCATGGGAGTTCGGGCTCCATCTGTTCTGATCGGAGATTTATTGGGTCTTTGAGCATCCAGGAGATGACAGCATCCACATCCCAAATGGTTCCCGGCGATTATTAAAATGATGTCATTCTTTTTAAGCAATTTAGGAAACTTATTTTTCAGCCTCTAAAGCGTTTAAATGAATCAGTTTGATGTGTACAGGCAAGAGGGAAGCACACATTTTATTTAAAACGTATTTAAGGTTATTGGCAGAAAGCCGATGACTGTAAATCTAATTCTGGATGTGACCAGCTCTTACTGGGACGTCTGTGTTCTGGCTTAATTCGATTCAACAGAAGGATTATTGTCTTGCCTCAATTACCTGTAACTGAAGTATGATTATTCACACAATAAAAATGTTTTCAAGAATTCCTCTGATGAGAAAAAGAAAAACGTATGTAATGTAGAGAGCCGCATTTGACCAAAACGAGACCCATAATGTGAACTTTCTATATAAGTGGATGCTCTTGATAATGTGATTTTTCATGCATATTTCTGGCATAGAAATTACCAAACTAGTATTGGGTGCTCCACTTCTAGAACATTTCCCTTTTTTAATAAAGATCAAGGGAACATAGGCTAAAGCCAATGTCTGCTATTCTTTCTCTTCATCTCTCTCTCTCTCTCTCCTAACAATCTTTCATTACTACTCAAACGTTGCCCTGTCAAATCGGGCACTTCTCCAGAAAGGCCTTGTCAGCACCCATACATTTTGTCGTGCATCTCTACAGACAGGACGGGTACAACCCTTTATTGGGGGAGAGCGGAAGATACACATTAGAGGCTGGCCATTAGCCACTGAGATGGAAGGCCAGACTTCAATTTGACTCAGTTCCAAATACCACAGCCAAGGCTATCTCTGAATACAAAACGACTGCTATGTAATGAGAGAACAAAGACACAAACGCACATGAAAGCAGAACTTATGACACGCCAACATACACCAACAACGGTTGGGCATAGTAGGGACAAATATTTTTTTTAAAACAGCGCGCTGATAATTCCTTTATATCAGGATCCACAACCTCTTTGTACAGTCACACTATTCATTCATGAGAGGAGAATAGGAAAAAGAACAAAAGGTGGTCTGGTCTGCCACTTTGAGCCAGCCACTTAACAGCCTGATGGCTCTGCTCCTGAATAGTGGCAGCAGCAACAGCACCATGCCAAGGGTTCTCTGCCAAGGGCAGAACAGATGAGAGAGGCTCTTTTATTAGTCTTTCTCTTGTGCAAAGAGGCAGAATAAGAGAGCAAGTGTGAATGTGTGAATGTGCGTGCGTGTGTCTCCACCCACACGCACTATAAACTTCATCACTGAGTATGGCTCACAAGAGGTGTGAACTATTGACAGATTTAACAGCCTTGTCTCCCCCAATCGACTCTTCAGAACACCTGTTCTCTGCTGTAGGTGGGGTGTGCTCTCCGGCTCACTTTATTTGGGTGTCACTGTGTGCAGCGGAAGACTGTTTAACAAACTTGTTTTCGAGTGATGTGCCTGGCTAGCTTCCTAATGCAGGATTCACTGGCACAATGGTAAGATGTGTGTGTGTGTGTGTGTGTTCATTTCTCTTTGCCTGCCAGCCAGCTCAACAAACGTGTGTCTCTGTGCAGTCATTAAGAATGGCCCTTTTGTATTCTACATCTGCTCCTACAGCCGTGTGTGGATGTGTGATGAATATGCGCACATATGAAATTGCGTGTGTTTTAATCCATGTAATTTAGTTTTCTCCTATAGCATAGAGACTTTTGAGTGAGTGAGTGAGTGTGTGTGCATGTAAACCAATGTCACTTAGTACTGAACTAAAGCTTAGTGACTGACTGGGTCTGTTGTGTGTGTGTTACCTTCTGTCTTTGTTTCCACACACCAGCAGGTGGGGTGAACTCAGGTTGATGCAGGTGAAGTCTCCCAGCGAGCTGCCTACACACACGACGGGCTGCCGCGTCTCTGAGCTGTACACCTGAATCTTAAAAGAAAAACATGCAAGAAATAAGCCAATCTAGTAATTCACAAACTGATAGCCTATTCAATTTTTACTTAATACTTGCTGAATAAAAAGCATTTAACGAATATTATCAAAAATAACACCGTAAATTACATTGCATCACATTAGTCAGATTTAATCATTGCGTTGATGAGCAATTAATGAGTAATTGAGTGCCATATTGCCCCTGTTGAAAGGTTACATAAACACCCTCTTTGTGTAGTTCTTGTGCTGTCCTTTGTTGGGAACATCAGTCTTTTCTCTGACATTGCACCATATTCATTATTCTTAAAATAAACACAACAACTGTGGAGGGGTGTGCGGTAGATTGTATTTTTTTTTAACAATTGTTTATTGGTTTTTCCATTTATTTATTTTATTTTAATGTTTATTTAACAGGGACGATACATACAACATTGCCACAAAAAATGGAAAATGTGATGCATATCAGACATCTAGCTTCAGCTAATTTGCAGTCTTTGTCCCTGGTCAGGCTTTATAATACAATGAAAGACTACTAAATACAATAAAAATACAATGAATACAATGAATAAATAAATACAATGAAACAGTTTAGACAACTAAACATGAATTAAACATGAATGGTCCTGTCAGTCCAGTTTGGTCTATTTTAAGACCCAGTTCACGGCAAGGGATCCCCTTCATCAGGAGTCTCTGTTCCAGTAAAATAGTCCTGTAGCATTTCCCATTCCTCACTACTCAGCCTTTTTAGTCCATGTGCTTAAAATGTCTCTGGTCTGACGACCCGTCATACAGGTATAAAAATCCACAGCCCTCCTGTGGCCAAGCGCAGAGTTCAATGCAGGCTCGATTTCCTGTGGACTCTGCAGAACTCTGAAGCTCCAATATTTTAATTTCCAGATCCCTCATAGATTTGGTGATGTCACGAGAGACATTGGAAACGTACTGTTGACAAAACTGCTTGATCTCCACTTTTCCACCATCCCACCACTGCTTCACTGAGTTCTAAAAACGTTCTCAAAAAATATAAAAGTTTCTCTAAAATGTGCATCTTATAATAAAACAGTGTTAAAGTGTCAATATGCAGACTTGTGTTTAACGTTTGCAATAAAAACTTCACCTGACACCATGGAATGATCTGAAAACCCCACAAGCAGTATTCTAAAAATACTAAAAGGATGCTTAAAACAATAAAATCGGTCTAACCCGGCCATAAAAAAAGAGTATCTCTGCTCTGGACCCAAGTTGTCTGTGTTTATCATGTATTTCTCTCCATGCTGTACATCAGCTAACCTGTGAGCTTCCACCAGCTGCTTCATGGCTCGTTTTGAAGCAGCATGCCCACACTGACTTAAAACCACACTGAGTCCATTTAAAAACTGAACTCTGGCATACGTTGTGAGCGTATACTTGTAAAACGTTCATATATCAGTCTGCCCTTCATTATTTTCTCCACTGCATGAGATTTTGGCAGAAGGTTTTCGGAGAAGAGAAGTGCCACTCCTCCAGTGGTTCGGTTTAAATGGCGTAAAACAACCTCCCCATCCCATTCCCTCCTCTCGTAGGAGGGAATGGAAACGGTGCATTTCCTGAACCAGCATCACATTAATGTTCTTCAGTTTAGCAAGTTCAAACAGGTTCTCGCCCTCTTTTCTCACACCTCTGGCTCCATTTATGTGAAAACTGTGTGAAAACTATGAAACCACTCACGATCTCTGAAAACTAAGATAAAACACACAGGAGACAGACTGTCTTACGTTGTTGACGAGTTCTCATCATTATACAGTATATTATTATTATCATTACACAGTATCTTTCTTGTTTGAGTTTCTGGACTATTTTCTTCAGTCTGTAGACTTCTTGGTCAGTACAGAATAACCTCCCTTTCCTCTGCTGCTCATCTGTGATCTGACAGAAGTTAAAAACAATTATTTGTCTGCAGAGTACTCCTCCTGTTTGACTTTTTTAATATTTTTAATTGTTTGCAAGAACTTTTTAATCTGTTGTACTTACTTTTCTCCCTGCAGTGATTCAGCAGACCGTTGTGAGTCAGTGTGAGGCTGGCTGTCTTCAGCACAGTCCTCCTCCTCCTCTATGCTAGACTCTGACTCTGACTGCTTCTCCTCCTGCCTCTCGGCCAGCTTGCTGCTTTCTTTGTGGCCTGAGAGCCCCTGTTCACTTTAAAAACATTCTCCACCTCTCGGGTCTTCATCACTGTCTCTCACTGTGTCTTCTGCTGCTCTGTCTGCAGGGTTTACCACAGTCTGCTCTCCCTCTGCTGCGTTTCCACTGTTGCTACCTTTCTTGTTCTCTTTCTGACTGACAGCTGCTGCAGTCTGTTTATGTTTTTCAGTTTCAGGGTCTTCCTGACTCTGCTGTGTCTCATTTGGCCCCCTCGCCATCTTGTTTACACTCTCCCTGCATGTCTCCACTCGCCTCCTCCCTCTGTATCTTATCAGCAGAGGAGACTTTCTCAGGACAGGCTTGGGCTAAATGATCCCTCCCCTCCCGTCGCTTCACTTTAAAGATCCAGAGTTCACAAACACAACATAATCAAGATCATCAACTCATTAAACACCAGATTGAGTTCCTCATCTCATGAGAACCTGCCGTCTGTGTGAAATAACGTGTTGCAGCAGCGGAGATTTACAGCCGACGGCGTTTTCCTAACCGGGGAAATGATCTTCTCATACCTCAACGGTTCTCTCAACAACACATCGTCAGTAATAAACGGTGGAATGTTGGATATAGATACTTGTTTAGCTCGTGCAGTGAGAGGAAACACGGATACAAACGTGTTGTGTACAACGATGCCACTCTCGACCACTTTATTCACTTTTTCAACACTAGAAACAAAGGTCACCACAGCGACGCTCATCCGAGCTGCAGGTCTAATGCAGCAGAGATTTTACAACCATGCTTCCTACTGAGTTTGGTAAACTCCATGGCGTCTCGTGTTGTACGCCGACCAGCGGGAAAAAACGCTGGCCGATTACAAAACAGACCCCACCAAAAAACAACAACACTACAATACACTAATATAATACAAACCTGCTACTACTAAACCAAAATATAAATAAAAAGTTTGAAAATTCACTCGTAGAGACGGCAAATAATCACTCTCACACGCTCAAACACTCATCCACAAACCACATCTGCTCAGAGA
>OMPB01071108.1:0-13138 GCA_900312615.1 Stylephorus chordatus | reverse complement strand
GGATAACACATGTCGGATTTGGCGCTAAGCAGTGGCGTGACTCATAGGTCCCTGCAGAGACTCAGGTGGTCCAGCTGGACAGCAAGGGGCCTGACTTACTAAAGGAAAAGTACACCATTCAACCTGTGTGACCCAGTTTTCGTGGATAAGTAATCATCAAGTTAAGCCAGTTGGGCTATTTTGTTTTTGGCCGAAGTCAAACCCAGAGCCATTGATCTCATGGTGGTCTGTCTTTAGCCTTCACTGGAAGGAAACATACTCGCTGAAAATAACAAATATTCACTGATTTAATGAATGTTTATAAACCCTATACGGGCTATTAAACACCCGGCCATCTGTTGACGTCTATTCAGTGTCCGAATTGCATGGGTGACATCTGTAAGAAGAGAATGAACTACAAGTGTGTCTCCAAATTATTGCAGTAAAAACAACAATCAGCTGGCTGCTTTTATAAACAGAGGTTATAAACTAGGAGTCGAGGCTGGTTGAGGCACTTAACAAGCCTTAGTCACTGTGTTGCTGTTTTGTTTTTTTAACCTTTGTTTTTACCTTGCACCTTTGTGAGAATAAACTATTTTAGTTAAAGAGCAAATGAAGAGTGGCCCAATGTGGCAATATAATAATGGTTTAATTGATTACAAGATGTTGTCCATATCATTCTGCCCACTGTAAACCAACAGAGATCTATTGATAAACATGGCTGCACTGGCCTGTGTATTGATGTATCATCAATTGAGCAGTCAATTGTTCAAAATAAAATAATAAATAAAATGTGACAACATCCATTCTCTTTGTTCGTCACTTCTAATTAAGCTCGGTAAGATAAGGGCTCTCCGAAGCTTCTTTCATTGTTTTCCAAAGGAGCTTATTATTATTACGTTTCACTGTCTCTCTGAGGCAGTTTGCAAGAGCGTTCATACTGTACGTTGAGAATGTCATGACTAATAACTATTGTCTTTCACATCACATAAATTTATTGATGTCAAAAGATAAATACATTCAAATTTACAGTGACAGAGTTGACATTTGAATTGTGTGCTTTTTTCATTGCTGATAAAACACCAGTACTACATGTAGAGAAAGATACTGACTAGAGTCACATACAAATTTAACATTACAAACCATGCCCTTCCTCTGTCTCCATGGCATAGTAAAAACCAATGAGAGCAGAACACTACCCCAAGGTGCAGTATTTCAGAATCTACAGTAGGCCTATATACAAACTATCCAAAATAAACAGTTTTAAGTTAATATGAACATCAATACATAGATTACTCAGGACTCAAAACTTATGGTTACAACAGAAATGTATTGGCCAAGTAAACAATAGCTCTATGGACATACTCAAATTTAAGCAGAAAAAAAAAGTATCTTTCATAGTAATATTTAAAAGCTATGGGTTTATAATCTCTTATTTCTGGAGACCATTTCTGGTACCATGGTCTTAAAATAAATAATATTTAAAACATTTGGGTTTGAGAAGAATATGTTTAGAAGCAGTTTAAGCCTGCTTACGAAAAATCTCTTCAAGGCTAAATCATTCCCCCAAATTGTTCATCCCAATTACTTGCATTATGTTTGGTTATGCTTCTCTCTAGGCGGTTGCATCTGAAAACATGCTTATCTTTAAAGGGAAACTTGTCTAAAAGGCATTGACACAATATCCACAGAGAGGATTAAGGTTAGAGCAGTAATTGGTCATTAATTCCCCAGGATTGGGTTGTGCTTTCAGTCTATAAAGCAGGCTTGATGGTCTGTTGATAAGAGGGGGAAAACAGTAAGGAACATTGGCTAGCATTCTAATGAAGTATGATTGTAACCAGGAAGCAGGTCAGCACTAAAGTGTCTCCAGCAGCCAATCAAACAAGCTGGATAGAGATCTGCCCTCCTCTTTCTCTTTCTGGTGTAGTTTCCAGAACTCCTCCACAGCACTGAACAGGTCAGCAATCCTCCACGCCTTATGGGACACCAGCTGGACCACTTTCTGGAACTGAGGAAACACACAAAATAACAAATAATTACCTAATAATGACATCTCAATGTAAACTTCTCATAACTGTCATTGTGCATTAATATTGTGTGTTGCAAAATGCTAAATTGACATTTTTCCATGTTTTGTTTTGTCAAGGTTAGATCAAGGACAAAGTCACAGACTGGACATTTATGTCGAGCAATACAAAAGCCTAGAGAGCAATAGTATCATTTTCCTTGACAGTTCAAAGAGGGAATGGCCTCTAGAGACTTTTCACCTGTACATTTGAGACACACCTCGTTAATGAAGTATTCCAAATGATTTAGATATATGGCAAAACATAATTTATGGTATAACATTAGCAATGGGAAATTGTGAAAGTCACAAAAAAATAATAAAATTGATCGTTGACATTTGAGGGGCAGTTTCGGCAACAGTTATAATTGAAATAAAGCCAATTATGAGAGTGAGAGATCTTAGTAGAGGGAGTACAAATTGACATGTTACATGTTAAAATTACATGTAGCATTTAAGTGAAATAGATTTAAAAAAATTGTATATGTTTTTTTGACAATACTGTATGTGTACCTTACCTTGAAGACACTCTTTTCTTTGGACTTTTTGAAGTAGAGGACAGACAGGCCTAGCTCGGAGGCTGCAATCCACTGTAAAGTCACTCTGAGCTCTGAGTCGACACTTTCAGGATCCAGGTCGCAGTTTAGCACCAAGAGTTCCCTGGGGCTGACCGGGACCATGTCTATTGTTTTCTCTGAGCCCGTCTCTAAAAGATGGATGATGACAAGACACATTAGGGCGCACCCATCAAACCTCAGCAACCCTCCACTTTGAAATAACCTTCTTTTTTTCCCTCAAACATCCTTATTGTATTTTACTTGATTTCTGTTATAAATAGACACACATGGTCACATTGTTTTGGGGTCAGATGACCTAAAGTCCTTTCCTAAAGTCCGTTCCTTTCCTGCCTCAGAGAAGACAAATAATCAGTGCATGCTGAACTAGACACATACCGTGTAATTTGAGACCAAACCGCTTCATATAACATTTCTACAATCTCTCTCAAGGAGTCTCAAGAAAATCATTTTTATAATACTAGGCCACACTTCATAAGAACACACATCCATCCAGAACCCATTCATCCTATTTTTAAATACTAACTATTGTATGAATCACAGATATTGCACACAGCTGATTCACACAAGAGCACTTGGTTTGAAAGATAGATGTGAAGATCTAAAATTGGAGATGGAACATAAAAGAAATGTCCTCTTTTAACAAAGCGTAAAAACACGGAGGCAATGACTCACTCCACCTACCGAGGACATTTTCTCTGCTGCCTGTGAGGTGGCCTTTCTCAGTTTCTGCACTGTGGGAAATAAATAACATTCAATTCAATAAAATAACACATAATTTCAAAGATGGATCCCTGAATTAACTTTATATAAGTGGTTGTGTTTGATGAAAAGAAAAAAAAAGCGTGTTAGAATGACAGCATAATAAATAAATAAAACGGCGCTGCGCTTAACTGTGTCACAGTCGCCTGTCAGTCGCGAGTCACCCAAATACAGAAGACTGGGTTAAAGAGTGAGGAATGGACCATACGGTGTCCATTTATTGCTTTATCAGACTTGGCAGGCTTTATTAAAACACCTACGTATAAAAGCGGTATCCGTGGCATTGGGGTGTCGTCATTATGACAGCTGTCAGTAGCACCTATAGTGCTTGATGGTTACCTGATGACTGTGCTCTGAGAGGGCACATCTGAAAAAGCCTCCAGGTCGCCGAGGCCCACGCTAGATGCGCTGCTGGTCCCATTCCTGTGCAAACCGATAAAAACATGGAGGACATCGTTCACATCTTTTCCGGAGACATTCAACATGATCACTGACCTGTGTAGAGAAGAATAAGGAGGCTCGGCGATGCAGACCATGTTGTCTATTAGCTGGTGATTAGCATATAAATAGCAGTGGTGGCTGAATCGGACGCTGCAGGTGAGAGGCTTGTGGTTGATGGCTGGTGGTCAGCCCGTCCGGAAATGAGGATGAGGAGATTTAGCAGGGGTTAGATGGGGTAGTGTAGACGGGCAGGGAAAATGGGGGGCGTGTCCCTACAGTACAGCATTATGGGTAACCAAGGAATGAATCAGAGGCAAAAAAAAAAAAAAACAGACGGCTGGACAGGTTACAGGTAGCAAAGGGTGTTATGGTAGCACAAACAGCTACGCTTGCCCATTATGATTTGACAAGCATACATTTACTATTGCCTTTAGGCTACCATGTAAACCCCTGCTGCCCTCAAACATTACTGCTAACGATAGGGTTATAATAATTGTCATTCCATAATGATTAGCATTCATTTTGTTTCTCATAAGCGTCTGTTAAAGCAATGCCTCCTAGCTCCCAGCCTACATAGCACTGAGTAAAGAGATAGATACGAGAGATACGGTGACAGTTTTCTAGCTGAAGGCTCAGAATGTCGGTAAAGGTGGTTTAAAAAAAGAAAGAAAAAGATGGTATGACAAAATTATCATGAGCCAGTAATTTTTTTGATCTTAGAGATCTGAGCGCAGCATCCCAGTAGCCAGGTCTGGAGTTCGGGGAGCTGGATGAGTTGGGATGAAGCAGGGCCCTACTGTCTCTGTACCAGTTATGGATAGGGCTGCGTTGGGGATGGGCTCTCTGTGACACCGGAAGCCCAGCAGGCTCAGCTACTGCAGCGTCTGGATGTCAACTGGCATTGGCTCAGGACGGCGTGTGTGAGCAGGGATGGGGAGAAGCTGAAGAGAGCGGGGTGAGGGTGGCGGTAGCTGTAGCGGTAGCGGCAGTGGTAGCAGCGCTTAGAGCTGTACGGTTACTGACCCCTCGCTCAGCTGGATAAAACTACTGGTCTCCTCGTGGGGGTCATCTTCAGGGGTTATATGGGACCAGCTCCCCATGCTCTCCTCACTACTAGCACTCATAGAACGCTTGTCCCTCTTCACTACTGCAGCCAACGCACCCGCTGGCCTGTCTCTTTCACTGCTGGGGAGAGCAAACCACAAGAAGGTGGGGGTGACCACGGACTGGTAGAATTAGCAAGTACTGGGACAACTATTCGTATTTAACATCCTACCATTTATATATGTAAATATATATGTAAATATATGTAAATATATCTAAATGTAATTTTTAGTAGTATGGTTGTCTGTTTCCTTTGGCTATTTCTCATCTTTACATGTCTTTTTTTTTGATCAGTCTGTCACTTAATAGCTTCTCCAAATAGCCAGATCTGAGAGACAGGTATTTCTCTATTGCACACACACACTAATCTATTCTCTTAATATTTGTTCCTTCATTAATCTCTAGACTCAATATATCTGGTATTCCAGACTTGCGCAATGTATCAAGCACAAAATGTCCTGCTTGTCTGAGAGTAAGCTTTAGTGTCTCAACTGAAAGACAAGTACTCATAACCTGCTGTTTTCTGTTGCCACCTCTCTAACTCTCAGTTAGCAACCTGTTTTATTGGTTTCAATAAAATATTGAAATATTCCTTCCACTGAATAGACCAAAATCTTATTCTAAATAACATGATTTTACATGATAAACATCTTGTCCAGAAGGAAATGACCTCATTTCAGGAATGCAATGGCTTAAAACATGGCTTGTACTGAGTAGATCCATTAGCACCCTTACGCAAATGCAGTCTGTGCAGATTTGTGCTATCGGGTGTTAGCGTGAGTGTGTGACATGTGCAGCTTTTACTTATTAAGATGAATCATAAACCATCGAGTGAATTACAAGGTCCTTCTTCTCATAGCATATCACCTTGCAAATTGATGTTTTTCAAGTGATGATCTATCATGCTGCTTAGCAATAGATACAAGTTAATAGCAATTATCATTTGTATGAATGGACAGTTGTATATTTGTTGTTAATTAATGTGTTCGACGACACCTTAAAAAAATTGTACGATGTTTATTACATTCTCATTCTGCATCAGACTGATTAAAAGCCAATTGAATCCTTTAGTAACCTCTTAAAATTGTATTTTAGGTTTACTTCTTCCTGGCCTCAAAGGCCATTGTTTATTTTGAATAAAGTGAAGAAGCATTAGGATCCGTGAAAGTGCAAGGCGTACCTGCCGTTCCCCACCGATACTCTTTCTGAGAGTCTTGGGGCTGACACCTCTGGTATGATCTCCTGGCTGCATACTTTCACCATCATAGGGTCCTGGCCAGTGTCTGAATCCTTCTGATCTCCCTCTATATGAATCAGCGGCACATCTCTAGTGCACATCTTCCGGAGTGCGGCGTTGTCACCAGCCCCAGTCTGCTCCTCGCCACTCTTGCTTCGACTACATCCTGGCCGGGATTGTTTAAAACCTCTTCTGCGTTCCCCTACAGTCACGCATTGCTGTGGCTGCCACCCTAAAGGGCTCCCATCCCCCTCCAGCTGTCCCCCAAGTGAGGACTTGCCTGTCTCTACTATGTCAGCTGCCAGGCGGTTGGCAAACTGCTGCACTTGGGGCTGGGAGTCTCCACTGGCGGCCTCCAGTTCAATACTATCCTCTGGATCAGCAATTATTTTGTTCTTTCGCATCAAGGACTCAATGGAACTTGACCAAGTCTCATGAATCAGCATATCAGTTATCCGATCTGTCTTGCCCCTTTGATAAAGGCATGAGTCTGACTTACACAGGCCAGTGGCTGACACTGAATTGCTGGGATAGATGTTCCGCATATCTCCATGTGCATTGCGGGCAAATCCATCAAAAGAGTTGGCTTTTATGGGTGAGCCCACAGTCAGTCTTGAGTCTGAGGAGCGGCGGTCTGGGACAGATGACTGTCGGATACAGAAGGATGTCCTAGGAGAAGGTGGGAGCAAGCTATTGCTCCACTCTTTAGTCTTGATGATACTGTACTCTTTGTTTTCCTTGTCCATATCTCTGAGCATGAACCTGTAGAACTCCTCTGTGATGCTCTCTGTGCTAGATTGTTTAGACAGGCATGATGAGGCCCTGACATTAAGGTGGCCATTCTTCTTACAGGCCGCCTGCTGAATGGCTGCGGTCAAGATGCTACTGGCATTCTTCCCTGCATAGTAGTCCAGCAGAAGGTCAAACCCCCTGCCTTCCGTCTCCATTTGATTAACCATAAACCGTGAGAACTCATCTGTGATACTCTCACAACTGGACTGTTTGGAGACTGAGCTACCTCTGCTCAGGTTCTGTCCCAGCCGACTCCCGGGTCCCAGGGTATTTTGTGTCCCTAAGGGGTCAGCATCTTCTTCTGGGATGCTCTCATAACTCGATGCTTTCCCTCTGCTCCACCTCTCACACTGTAGTCTGCTGCGTGGCTGACCTGATTTTGAGGTGTCAACCACGTTGAGCTCGGGGCAATTCATGATCCTGGCTGTCACCTCAGAGGCAAAGAGAGCAAAAGGGTCCTGGGGTTCATCGGGGTTCACTGTCTCATCGACCACCCTGTTCACCAGCCGCTCCATAAGCTCCGGCTGCTCTTCTGTTTTCCTTTTGATTTCACTAAGGCGTGGAGCCCTGTGTTTCTTAGAGGCTGTGCCGCCATTTTGGCCCTCTTTCCTCCTTAGCACTGAGCGACAGGCGGGCAGCAGGTAAGCCTCAGCCCTCTCTTCAGGTGCTCCTTTGAGTCCGCAGAACCAGGGCTGCTTCCCTGTGGAGTTTTCAAGGCAGATGGCAGCCAGCTCAGTGGCCATAGACACAACTGTTGTCGCCAGGTCATCTGCAAAGCAGGTAACGGGTGTTCTGGACTCTGAGTCCATTCTCAGAGATATCAGAGAGCTGCAGGAGTTTAAGGAGGACTGCAGGGTCAGAGAGGCCTGTCGGCTGTCACTGCTCGTCCCCAATCTACCCCTCTTTTCTACCCAGACGGCTGAAATCTCACTCAGGGGCTCCCTGATGCCTGCCTTGCTCTGCTGGATCTGCTGGTGTTCAGCACAGCCCTTGGCAGACAGCGAAGTAATTTTGGTCTGACTCTGCTGTTGCTTTCGTTGTGCTTTACTATGTATAGGCGGGGGAGATTTTATTTCCTTCTCCTCCAACAAATATTCCCCATCCTTTTGCATGGGAACCATGGAGAACTTATCGATGCAGTGGAGCACAGCACTCTGGTTCTCACTATTGCTCACTAAGCATTGTATCTGACCTACTGGTTCCCTGATCTCCTTAGTGACAGAAGCCTCTCTGGAACAGACATCACTCTCTTGCATTACAAATGGGGCTTGATTACATCTGGAAATGCCACTGATTTTCTTATGTGTCAAGTATAAGATGTCAAACAGCAAATTGTTCACGCTTTCCTGCAAAAAGACCTGAAGGTTAGGAGCATCTGTCCCAGGACCCTCCAGTTCTTTTTGCTTTTTTGCTTTCTCAAAAGCATGCTTGAAGAGACTGTCAGCCACCTCACTCAAAAAATCATCAACCTCTGTATCGTCCACATACGATTTCTTTGGGCAGGTGATACCATCGACTATCTTGTTATGGGTGACCTCCAGAAGGTGGGCCACACTCTTGTAGCCTTGGGGCTGAGCGAGAACCTCGGCCGCTTCCCTGTGTAGGACTTCAGCGATGTTGGCACGGAAGGCCTCAATGCTGGTACCCTCTGTGACACTGCAGTGGAGGGTGAAGGCAGCTGATGCCTCGGCTGCAGACATCAGCCCCCTAGAGGTTGTGTAGAACTCTGTCAGATCAGCGTCTGAGTCGCCTGCTTCCCCTGACTCCTCTGCGAGGTCCACGGCTGCTACGGCCCCGGCAAGCTTAGCCATGCCGCACATAGCTGAGGAGAAGGAGTAGTCTGCGCCCTCGTCTGACTCCTGCTGCTCCTCCCCTGTGTCCTCCTCTGAGCTCGACTCCATGGTAATCTGTTCAGTCATTTGTGGGTTGGTGATAGTGCCAATGATACTAGCAGCACAGGCCAAGGCAACCTCTACTGGTTTAGAGGGATGAAGGTTATGTGTGCCGTGTGTCTCTGACGCCTGTCCCGCTTCAACAGAGTCATCCTCTTCCCCAGGCTGTGGAACTTGGGTCCCTGGCCACTCTGCAGCACCCTCTGAGCTATCTGGGCTTTGAACAATGACGATCTTGGGTAGCTCGAAGGAGCAGGCGCGTTGTTGGGAACGTTCATGCGTTTGTACTGGACCTGTCGAGTTGGGAGGATGGCGGGAGGGGGAGGGGGAGGGTGAGACGCTAACAGCAGCCCCAGGAATAAATGAGGTCTCATCTTGGGACAGACGAATGAAGGCATCCTGTAGCACAGACTCCGCCAGGTTAGTGGCATAGTGACCAGCCGACTCCTTTGTGTGGTGGCTTGTGTGATGAGGCCCTTTTTTGGCGGGGACACTGACCATCACCTCAAAGTCCTTGCTGTCCCGACGATGAGCATACTGTCCCCTCTGAGATACAAGCCTGACACAGTGCTTCTGTGCAACCTCTACTAGGCTTTCTGCCACATCTCCACCCCTTGGCTCTGTGGAGAGTCAATAAAGGACAGAGAGAGGTAGGGAAAGAGAGACAGACCAATAATTGTCGGTGTCAGTTACAGAGCAGATCCATTAATCTGAAAGTGCTTCACCGCAAAAGATGGAATATTCACCTGCTCAGTATTAACAAATGCTGATTTACTTCTGGATGCAATATTGTTTCCCCCTTTATATCTTCAGGTCAGCATTTTCAAGGAATTAGATACAGTATGTCATATACTACATAGGTGTAGTCACTTTAATTTCAAATTTAAAGATTTTTCGCACTTTATTTATTGGGTAAATAATGATAATTGTTTTAAATGCTTGATTATAATATTACAATCGCAATTACATTTTTTTTTACTAAAAAATGTAATTGAAACAGCAGTATGATAGCTTTTCTCTGTGACTTATTTTAGAATGAATATCTGCCATTCTTGCTAAAATGCTTTCATGTAAAGCAGGTTAATATTACAAGACACCATCTAAACAATATGGCTCTGGGAAGCTTGACCATGGATCTGGTTGCCAGGGCAGCCCCGTCGGTCAGAGTAAAGAGCATTCATATCTGGGGATGATCTAATTATGAATATTAAACGGGTCTCAACGGTGAGTACCTTTGCTGTGTTGTTAATTTCATGAGTAAGATTAATTATAGATTAAGGTAAGCTCATCAGCTCTGTGGCTGTAAAGACCTCAGGGCAGCATCCGACTAAAGACACGCAGCGTTATCCTTGTTCTGTGCTCTTTCTCTTGGCCAAACAAGCCCTATGACAGATACTGGGGAAGTGAACCATGAAAGCATCCATAGAAAGGTGGTTTTATAGATGAGCAATGACAGGCCAAGCACAGTGAAGGGAGCATGGGAGTACTGCTCATTGTTTGAACACCAAACTCAGAATGGCTGTCAGTTGCAGCCTATTTTCTTATAGCTGCATGATACATTTTTTACTATTCAGCGCTATACTGTACAATCAATTGGTTTGATGCTATTACTGCAATGCTTATATTGTATAATCATACAATCTCACATACATACAGCTTGGGAAATAATAATAATAATAATAATATTAATAACAGGTAATAGTCAGGTAGTCAGACAGCAAGGTCATAACACTTTTCCCAGTGGTGTTTTACCCCCGTAATTGTAGGGCTAATCTCTTGCCATCTATTTATACTATGTACAGAGAACCACACAAAGGGCTCAGCATCCATGAACTGTTTGTGTGGAAAGACTTTTGGTTTGTAATACATTATGAAAAACATTCTCATTAAGGTTCAGTACCCATCGGTGCATAAAATTGCTCATTACAATTCATGAATGTCAATGTTATTTTCAGTGAACCCAGGCGTTGCAGATTACCAAAGAGTTCAATTCTAGTAAGAATGCATCATGCAGAAAATCAACAAGACTTTCAAGAACTAAAGAATTTTTTAAAGAAGAGGAAGGTAGTTCGGGTAATGTATCTCACCGTTTTTGTAAACCTCATCTTCACTGTCTTCTTCCAGGTGGTCGGAGGCGGTTAGAAAGTCTTCTTCTATGGAAGAGATGGAGCGGTTTGTGTCGTCATCAATGCGCTGTCCAGCTGTCCGGCCCTCCTGCAGGTGTCTGTTGTTCCCCCACTGTAGGCCGATCAGAAACTTGTTGATCTCAAAGACGATGTCTCCGGAGCGGTTGGGCTGTCTCCGTCCTGAGCACGTCTGCAGAAGACACACATCTGCTCCCCGCAGCTGCTGGCCCTGATTACAACATGGACATAATGTTCTGTTTGAATACATAGTGCACAGGAGAGTGGGGCTGCGCACGCACACACACACACACAGAAAGAGACAAGAGATGATAAATATCAGTTATATCTTAATCCAATAGTGGCGAGGAGCAGGAGTGCTTCTGGTCTTAATCAAGCTTTAATTTCTTCAATAAGTTCTCTGGCTTTTGTCTTAATACATATTGAGTCCCGTTGACTGACATTGTAGTCTATGTCTATGGCCATTTATTTCTAATTTCATGAGATTGGAATGCTTTATTTAGGTGAAGAAGGAAGCGTAATCATTTAAAATGTAGGCTTCTTCTTTCTGTGGATTTGTTGATCTCTCAAGGCACAACTTGTAATAATTCACTAACTGTAGGACGGAATGCCTTCAACAAACATCGGATGGTTCGAATGCATCACAGCCTACTCACCTGAGGGGATGATTGTGAACGACAGGTGTCTGCAGCTTGTAAACCCCCAAGCAAAAGGATCTCATTCTCCTTGGGCTGGTGGATATTGAGCGATTCAACCATCTTCGGCAAATCTGGAGATACTAAGGCCAGCTTCTATAGAAAAAATGGCCATTGTGGTGGTACGTAATGAACTGCCAATGCATTTTACTTTAAACATATCTTGCTTAGCATAAAACCATTGGCAGTAGAAAGCGCAGAAGCTTTTGCATTTTCATGTTATAAGATTGCTGTTCATCAACCAACGCCTCCACAAGTGACATCTTAAATCTGCACATTACCTAATTAACCTTCTAATTCCAGCTAATTGTCCTAAATCAGTGGCAACTGAGGTAATGTTTGCAGCGTGAAAGTAACACTCTGAAGAACTAAGGCAGTGTACTGGTGGGAGACAAGGGATATTTAAGTAGGGGCAGGCTGTGGGGTGGAATCCCGTACTTAAAAAGGAGGTCGCTCACCTTGATGTTTTTTTCATCTTTGCTGTCCATTTTCTGATTGTTCAAATTCACAAAACAGATCTGACATGAAAGGAAAGGGAGAAGGAGAGAGAACAAGTTAAGACCTTACGCAAAAACTTTGCATGACCGTGACATGATGTAACAAGTCTAAATACCATTTTCAGATTTTAAAACCATATTAAAACTAGAGCCCTATAGGCTCTGTAATTACATCACACAGCTTCTCATATCACTGTTATGCGGATGACACCCAACTATTCCTCTCTTTTCCCCCCTCTGACTCCCAGGTTGCAAGTCGCATCTTGGAATGCCTTGCAGACATCAGCACATGGACCTGCTGGTTAACATTGAGGGCATCGCAGTATCTCCTTCTCCGACTGTGAGGAACCTTGGTGTGATCCTGGACAACCAACTGTACTACACGACCAACATCACTGCTGTAGCTAGATCATGTAGATTTGCTCTCTACAATATCCGCAGGATCCAGCCCTTCCTCACAAGGGAAGCAACGCAGCTCTTGGTTCAGGCACTGGTCATCTTCCGCCTGGATTACTGCAACTCGCTGCTGGCAGGACTCCTTGCCTTTGCTATCAAACTTTTACAAGCGTATTCAAAACACAGCAGCACGCCTCGTGTTCAACCTACCGAAGTTCTCCCATGTGACGCCCCTCTTCTGTGACCTGCACTGGCTCCCTGTAGTAGCTCACATCAAATTTAGGCTGTCAACCGAACTGCCCCTGCCTACCTCCAAGCAATGGTGAGACCCGATGTTCCAGGTCAGGCACTCCGGTCAACCACCTCAGCTGCCCGACTGGTACCGCCATCACAAAGACGAGGTAGGGGCCGCTCAACTAAGTCACAGCTCTTCTCTGTTCTGGCACCGCAGTGGTGGAATGAGCCCCCTGCGACTGTCAGAACAGCAGAGTCTCTCCCCTGCTTCAAGAGAAGACTCAAGACTCATCTATTTAGAGTCCACTTACTCTCCCCATAA
>OMPB01071107.1:0-14413 GCA_900312615.1 Stylephorus chordatus | reverse complement strand
ACTGGGGAGCCCGGCACCGTGCTCTTGTGTCCGTAAGTAAACTCTGTGCCATTAAGCAAGGCCTCTGACCGAGGGGAGGGGGCCAATCTGTCGGCTGCCTGGTGATCTCTGTCTGTTAAGAGACATTAGAGAACAAACTTCAGTTCGTATTCTAGTTAATTGATGAATATGCACCTTAAAATAAGCTTTTCCTCACGTACCCACTCTCTTCTCTACATCAGCTGCCGGTTCGATTTCTTCTTCGGGGGTAGACTGAACTTTACCCATACTGCCCTTGGGCTGACCAGTGGGCTGAAGGAATAAGGAAATACAATAAATAAAAATACAATTTTTACATTTTTTATTTTTATTTATTTTAAGTAAAAAAAGAAATGTCATAACTTCCAATAACTGTCTTTAAAAAAAAAAATACAAAATCAAGACTGGAAAACAGTTCTGAACAGTTAAAACAAAACAAAAAAGGTTTCAAATCATGCATACTACTTACCATCATCAAAGTGATCAAAAAAAACAAAAACCAAAGGGAATAAACAATGAGAGGAGGAACCCTGGGTTCTTCCGGTGTTTGCTGTCCTTTTCAGAGAGCCGATACTGGGTCTGTGCTGCCTCCACAGAACCCATCCAAGGAGAAGGATTGCATCTAACACACCTACACCACCAGTTTCCTGTTCACACTACTATGGCAACCTGGCACTGGAACAGCCTCCACTACAACGTCAGGGGTAACTCCGGAGGATTGCTGACCTCCAGACAGTTACATGGAGTCTCCTCCTCGTTTTCTAAGGGAACAGCTCTTCTTCAATGTATTGACAACCTCCGCACAAAAGCTTCCGCACATTGCATCTTGCAATAGGTCACTTTATTCTTAGCCAACGTTTCGTTCAACCAACCTTCATCAGAGCAGCTTTGATGAAGGTTGGCTAAGAATAAAGTGACCTATTGCAAGATGCAATGTGCGGAAGTTTTTTCTTTCCATTGACAGTGGACTCAATGCACTTCCAACGCACTTGAGAAAAAGTTTTAGTAGATGTGTGAATGCCCCATATTGAGAGATTAGAGGTTACCCTAGGCAACCCCTAACCCTACCTAGGGTTAGAGGTTATACATCCATAAAAACATTTTTATCCACAGCACCGGATTATTTCATGCAGTAGAACAACTGATAACCTTAACATCCCTTAAAATAAATAAATAAATAAATAAACTGCTTGTCACCGTGTCAAAAAAAAAAAAAAAAGAGTGCCCCAACTTTGTTTGTATCCATATTTGATGTGATGAATGCACATAAGAGGCCACAAGTCCCCAGGACAGAGAAGGCGCTCCATTCCTACTTTATTTTTTTAAATGTATTCTTTATTTATCCAGGTTAGCCTCATTGAGATTCAGAATCTCTTTTTCAAGAGGGACATGTCCACATTTAGAGTAACATTTAGGCAATTTAGAGTCACCAACTAACCTAACCTGCATGTTTTGGTCTGTGGGAGGAAGCCAGAGTACCCAGAGAGAACCCCCGCAGGCATGGGGAGAACATGCAAACTCCACACAGAAGGGCCCCAGCTGGGGTTTGAACACAGAACCCTCTTGCTGTGAGGCAACCTTGCCAACCATTGCACCACCGTGCAGCCAAAACTTCCAGTCTAGCTGCACCGACCAATAGCAAAGAAATGCCAAGTTCTCTTCAGTGTCTTTCTACTATAGAGGCATTACCTCTACACACCTTGAGGCTCAAGCGGTCATAAATGGCTTCCTGGAGATATTCTCCATGTACTGTATTAGGATCCATTTTGAGTCAAAAAACCTCAAGAGATCTATGAGTACCGACAGATACCACAGTATCAAATTCAGGAGCAGCCTTAGACAAGGTTCTGCTTGAGGAAAAATGTCTACAGTCTCTACGGTCCACAAGTGACATCCCATAATTCAAGAAATAATTAAATGCATTTATTTCCTCCCAGACTCTTGGGAGAAAAAAAACACACCTGGAGGAATGTGACAGTCTGCCTTTAGTTTAGATCCTGAACCGCTATGAGGTCTGTTGCTCAGGCACAGAATAAGAGCTTCTAGGGCTTCAAGTCTAATGAGAGGCTTACTCAAAACCACACCTAGCAGTCAACGATGACCCTTTATCGCTAGAGAGATTTCCTATGAATGGATTCAGCACATGTAAGGGTGCAGAGATGCCTTTAGCCTTTTCATGTACTTAAGAAAGCCCCTATAGTGTCCTCAACTCTCCCCCTAGTGGGCAAAAAGAGAAATGCACACATGAAAGAATGAAAGGGAAGGGGGAGGGGAGCATGATGAAGCTGTCTGCAGATCTCCGCCATTTCCTAACCAGGCTGCTCACACACAGTGTGCTTGCTGTTGCACTGGTTTTTCCAATACATGGGCAATCAAAATGGTATGGTTGTGGATAAAGAGAGCTGGTGACTCAAGTTGCAAATGTCGATTCAAGCCCATCCCTACAGATAGACTTGAGTAGCACACCATTATAATAACAAATAGACTTGGCAAGGCTCTCAGCAGAAAAGATCAGAGCCTTAAAGAAAAGAAAAGTAAACCGGAGCACGTCGTAAATTATGCTCATCGTTCCATCAATTGTTTGATTTTAGAGATGCCCAATGTCGTATATTATGAGACTTAAAAATATATATCTATTTTATCTATTTTTGCAAGCTGTGTCTGAACGTCATCTCAGCCTTTATGCCGGACCACCGTCTGGGCCGAAACACTGTACAGCAAGTCCTTTTGGACCGCAGGCTTTACGATGAGAACAACAGCATTACATTGATAATTAGTCTCCTTTTAGGACTTCAAAACCCCCGACACCATTTCTAAGTGCATTCACAGCTCGTGCCTTAACAACCGTGAATCAAACTGAAGACCCAATGCGAGGTCTTACAGAAGGACCACCAACACTTGTCTCTCCTCGTCTACTGAAAAGACCTAATCCTCCCAACGAAAGTACAAGCACACAAAACAGACAGTACGGCATCCTTTTAATCCGATCTTCTCCTCATGGTACAGCCGTGCCTGCATTGTCCTTCTCGTCCTGAGGGGAGGCCCCCCCGACGCCGTTTTAGAAGATATAGGTTGTAGCAGGACAGCAAAGAAGCACACTAAGAAGAAAAGACCGGAAGCACAATAAAGAGGAAAAGAAAGAAAGAACAAAAAAAAGGGGGGGATGGGTGATTCTGAGGTGCTGGGATGGTTCATGGATGTACTTGAGGTCAGGCTCATTCTCAATCATCAATTACAGCATTTCTTCTTTTTTTAAGTCCCTGCCACTAACTTTTCTTAACCCCCTTCTACCAAAAAAAAAAAAAAAACACCATCCATGAAGATCAAACCACAACGAAATCCAGGACGCCTGACTGAAATAACCACGTTCAACTAAAACAATCAGGGTTCACGTTCCCTCCAACAAACAACTGCGGATGTAAGAAACGACTGCACCTAGGACAAACTTATCGATTTCAACGAGACGTCGAGGAAGTACGTTTTCAGAAGCATTTATAAAAATGAGTCTCACAAAGTCTATTGGCCTAATGGTAAGGAACAAACATTTAAATGCAATGCAACCCAGACTCCACCCTTTGCATCTACTTAGGAGACCAGGAACAGCACGGCTAGCGTGTTCCTCCCTATGGAAGAGAAGCGTCTGCAGGAAGGACCGTACCTGCGTTCTTCTCATGGCCTCCACTGAGAAGGAGCGTCAGAGAGGCAGAGTGAGTGAGAGAGAGAGAGAGAGAGAACGGGAAGGAGGGAGTGAGCAAAGTGACCGTGGAAGAATGAGGGAGTCGAGACATGAGTCTCGAACAGATCCGTTTCCTTTTTCTCTTCACTCCCCGCATGCACATTCACCCTGCTGGTCATGTGACCTAGTGGCTCCGTCTTCAGAACGGTCTCCACAGAGCATGCTCAGTAGGTTCAAAATGCAATGCCATCTTTTCCCCTTTTCTCGCCAGCATTGCTGGCAAGAAAACTCTTACAGTCAACAAGGACGGAGGGGGAACAAAAAAGAGAGACGCACACAATCCACACTTGATGATATTGTACAACCTAAGGTAGCCTAGAGTGGCCAATAAGGCTCAGTAGGATCTAAGGAAGCATAGAGTGGCCAAAAAGAACTACAGTAGTAGAACTTAAGACAGCCTAGAGTGGACAACAGGGATCAGTAGAACATATTCCCCATGGGAGAAGCTTTTGTTTCAATTGTTTCTCAGAAGAAAACTGCATGAAGATAAACCTGCCGGGCCATTCCAAGATCACACGATACAGTCGGTATTTCAATCAAAAGAAAAACTCAACCTCCAGTTCAACCAGTTGTGACTGTTAACTTAAGTCAATAGATTAGCTGCCAAAAACAAAACAAAAAACATTATTATTCAATGGTTATTCTAAAAGCCCCAGTAATTGTTCCTACCATACAAAAATATATACCATCACGCATAATGAAATGAGATGATGCGAAATGTTCAATAAGGTAACAAAATCTCATCGAAAACATCACATATTTATCATCATAAGGCGAAACTGCAAATAAGACACTTCCTCCAAACTGGAACAACGGCATTAACACAAAGATATTATACACCTACTCAAAGATGTGGTGAAAGAGAGACAGCCTTCTGCACCCAAAACACCAACCCTTGCCACAAATAAAAGAAAGGGAAAACTGAGGGGAACATGGGAAATGTGGTCAAGTTAAACCCAAACGCATTTCCAGTACACTTTTAATAATTGGATCGACATAGATGCTTCCCTCATTGGACAAAGCTTTCTCTCAAAAAGAAAAAGGTAATTCCTTGGCCCCATAGAGGACATATCCAGATGCACCATGGCAAGGTTCCTTTGTAAAGTTACAATTGTTTTTTTGTTTTTTAAACCGCGTTCCACCTTTTGACATCCACACTTTCCAACGATAACTGGACAACAAGTTCCTGAAGCCCCTCTCCCCTCCAGCAGCAGTAAGAAAAGATCAAGTTGGATGTCAAAATAAATATGAACAACAATACAGTGTTGCTGCTGGTTAATTGTGTGTTGTTGTTTTTTTGTAGGTCAATACAGAAGTGGAGTTGAAACGCCGTTCGAAGTTTGCTTGGATCCCTGCCTACATTTATGTCACGTGTTAAATGGTTGCATACGAGAGACAGGAAGACTATGTTCATTGACAATTCACTGGCTGCTAATGAGGGGAACAGGGTACACGTAAATGTTATGCAGTAAATGTCCTCAACTTCTGATATAACAATAACAGGGCAATCAACATAACCTACAGTATATTCAAAGGGAAAAGCTCAAAGGTTGGGTGGGGATGCACACAAGACGCTGAAACAGAACCAGCCTCTGGAAATTCAGACAATAACTTTTGTTTTGTCGTTTTTTGGCATAGTTCCTTTATTATAAGACGGAATGGACTGCAGATGTAGAAAAGCTGCAAAGTGTCACGGCAGAGTACTGCAAAATCCCAAACTGGATATTGGATCAATGATTTGAAGAATATATGAAGTCTAAGAGTTGTGGGGACCTGTGAACAATTCTAAGCGAGACAATTGTGATTGTCATCTATCCATAATTGTACCTCCAGCTCCAGTCCATACCAATCACCATTTAGTACCATGTGTTAATGGTCAACGACTTCAAATAACGTGTGTTTATCTAAAAATACCATTTATATCAATAGCAGTCAAATGTTCATGGCATTTCCTGGCTCAACAATGTCATATGGTGGTGAACACCACAACAACAAGGCACCTCCCTTCTCCTGCCTTCTAAACTTAAAGAGCTTTTTACAGGGTATATGCCGGAATCCTGAATTTAAATTCAATATCTTTAAAGACCTTTTTCCAAGTCCGTTTCAATATATTTGAAGACCTCAACGCCACTTCGAGCTGTAACCGGTTACATCAGTGACACACCTTTAACTTACATTTACTATACATTGATTTTGAGATTGCAAAACTAAACAGTCGTAAGTTTGCGATAACTTCTATGGACCACTGTATCAATACAAGAGAATTCAGATATAAATAAAGTGATTGACGAACCCACACACTCACGCAAACACACAACAACAAGGCCATGGTTGAAATGCTGTGTCCTCCAACCACTTGTCTGAGAACTTGCATGTCCCCATTACAACTAAAACCCGGAAATGAGCATTTCTGCGCTTCCGGTTCTCGTCTCAAAGTCAAATGTTTGACCTTTTCATATGACGTTGATTTAGCAGGATTCTAACCTAACTAGCCTACACAGAAGAATCCCACAAGTGCTACGCGGCTATGCAATTAAATAAATAAATTCTCGCAAACTTTTAACATACAAACCCTTTGGACAAATAGGCTATTCACATTGGAAAAACAGCTACAAAATGTAATACCTTGTAATCTGGTGATTATGACTTTTTAATACTTTTTAAGGGCCTTAATCTTCGCTAAATTTATTTATTACCTTTTAATACTTTTCCAGACCCCACGGACACCCTGGAGGCTGTGTGGAAGAGATGGGGAGAGTTCATATTGCTGCAAAATATGGAGACATATGGGGTGTTCAAGGGCACCTTGACACTAGAAGGAGCAGAGGATGGAACCAGTAAATCCATTTTCATGCTTTGTTACTTCGCTTCCTGCCCGTTTCTCCACCGCTCCTCATTTTCCCTCTACCTGCTCCCCATGTGCTTGGTGACTTGACAGGAGATCGAGCATATTAAGAGTCTCCAAAATGGCAGTCCTGTGGCTACAGCTGCTGGCACACCAACCATGTAGAAATGAGGCCCTGCAGTGGCCTCGGTTCGATTGAGACCCGCAGTCCTATTGCTACACGACACGTCATTCCCTCTCTTAACCCCATTTCCTGCCTCTCTCCATAAGAAATAATGTCCCCCACACACACCCTCCACAAAAAACCTGACGACACCAAGGCATCATTTTTTTTGTTTTATCCTGAATATAGTCTTGAGCAACACAAAAAGCTTGTATTATGCTCCCTTGCTAAACAAAGTAGCCAACTGCTTGTCATCTGTAATGATAACCCTTCATTCAGTATCTGTTACAACAATCAAACAAGCATTGTTCCATTTCAATTATAATGGGGGGCTGTGGCTTAGGGGGTAAGTGGGGTCGTCCGCTTATCAGAAGGTTGGTGGTTCGATCCCCGGCTCCTCCTGTCTGCATGTCTGCCCAAGTGTCCTTGGGCAAGATACTGAACCCCAAATTGCTCCTGATGAGCAGATGGTGCCTTGCGTGGTAGCCTTGGCCATCAGAGTGTGAATGGGTGAATGTTGGTATGAACTGTAAAAGCGCTTCCAGTACTCAGAGTAGAAAGCGCTATATAAATGCAGATCATTTACCATTTATAACAAGTGAGCTCTACCAAAACTACCATCACTCTACTAGCAATGCAAACCTCTTCATTTGTGGAACATCTGTGAAATTGTGGGCTTCAAATATGTAACGCAACTGTTTGTTTTGCAAGGGTTATCTTAGCTATGAGGAAAACATAACTTCCTTTTCGCCCTGCTAGCATCAGCAAGAGGCGCAAAAGGCTCAAATATTGTGCAGAGTCAAAATAGCCGGTTGGTCAATCGACAAAAAAATAAAAATTCTAATGAATTTGATAAATCGACTACAGCAATCAATAATAGTTTTAGTCAGTTATTCGTCAGGAAAAATAAAAATAAAAAAACTTCAGAAATGCAAATATGAGGTTGCTTTTCTCCGTTTTGGATAATTATAAGCCAATACTTTGGGCTGTGGTAACTTGTAATGGACATTCACCATCTATGGTAATTATAGACTTCATGATTATTGGAAGATTGAAAAAGTGGTCCCCCTCCACCATATGGTACTGGGTCATAATTCCGAACAATTTAATGGCGGTCAGCCGGTCAAATTTGTTTTTGCCACGGAGCTACAATAGCAGCCGGTTCTTCCTTCAAGAGAATCATCTTCCAGCAACCGGACCCAGACAATATACAGGCCAACATGTTTTCTTCCAATGCTGCGCTGAAACACAGAGCTGCCGTTTGAACTTCATTTAGCAGCATGCCGATAAGTTTAATTATTTAATATACCATAAATCCTCCAATTAACGCCTCTATTCAATAACCGGGTCTCCTATAGTCGTCGGGAGCATGATTGACACTAACAAATAGACCCTGGGTCTAAAAAACAGTTTCTTTTAAGAAAGAAAAAAATATATAACAATATATATATATATATACACATATATATAATACATGCCGTTCAGCATCTGGTATCCGCCTCTACGTCACACCATCGATAATGGTAAGACAATAAAGGGGAGGCTTTAATTCACTATCGGTGGTATGATGTAGAGGCGGACACCAGATGCCGTTCAAGCCGACACGGCTGTATTTATTTAATGTACACCACACTCGCACAAGCGCTCCCCGTGCTTGTCCCAACACCGACACAAATAATAATTAACTTAAATAATAAACCAAAATGTCAGTCGGCAATCTCTTTTGTAAATCAAATAATATAAATAATAAGGTTTTCAAATTTAAGAAATAAACGCCCGCCTCCTCTATACGCCTCCTTCCAATAAATGCCTGGTCCTCTCTGCAGCTTAGGTAAATAGACTCCCCGGCTTTAATTAGAGGATTTACGGTATCTCTGTTGTCAGGTATGTTTTCTGTGTTTTAATGTATTGATTGCAACATACACTTTAAAGTGCTGATTGCTGAAGCTAAGGAACTAGGCCTAGCTTATCTTTCAGTGCTGCCAACATTAAAGGCTAGAGTCTTAAGAGACTAATCTCTGCTGAGGCTGGACAGAGGCTAACTGAGTGACCTCTGACCTCTCAGCCCCTGAGTCAGATCCTTCGGCAGGTATCAACTAACCAAGGTTTGGGATTTAAATTGGAAAAAAAACCCTGATACAATTAGACATGTAGAAGATCTCGCACTCTACTATTATGTGAAAAATGATTTGCTTCAACCATCCTCTCACACTTTCTTTACCCAAAGATAAAGGAAAGCACAGAGAAACTTAACTCCATCTCTGATAAACACGCACACGCACGCGCACACACACACACACACACACACACACACACACAATTCCTTGATGCTGGCCATCCAGCAGGAGACTCTTGTTGCCATTCTCTTGCCCCTCATGAGAAAATTGATCCATGTTCGCACTGCGGTCGAAATCTAGATTGGTACTGGAACCCATCTTAGTAGTAGAATGCAATACTGACCAGACAAATTTGCCATTCAACAGGCTACCTCTCCACTAGTAAGCCAGAAATGTATGAACATTTAGATGTGTACATCCCCCCTTAAGAAGGTCAAGTTTATATTATACAAGAAAGGGTTGTGTGCACTAGGTGTGAAGTCTGGAGCACTCGAGCACACAATACATATTTGCGTTGTATCCTGTATGCGCAGCGCTGGCCTTGGGTTGCGTGGGAGCTATCAGAGGCAAATGGCTACATAACATAACACACATTCCAGTCTTCTCTCTCACACCTCGTCACCAGCTGCTCTCCTTGAATGACTGTATGTCTGAGCTGACTGTCTGTTTTTCTACGTGTCTTACAGAATAAATGGTTGACAAGGTGCTACCTGCTTATTGAAATGCACCCATGCAGAAACTTTTAACCATGTCTAACATAAAACCAGCTAACTGGCGTAGTACAATCTACATCCTGTAATCAATGCATTAGTAGGACTTTAACCGTAATCAATACCTTTTGATTTTATTTAATAAGATTAAAATGAATCTACTCTTTGCTCATTTAATTATTAGAGTCTATACACACATTATCTAAATACATTATACTTCTTTCTTCTATTATTTATCTTATTCAAAAGATGTGTGCCTGACTGTGTCGTGTAATACTCATGGTTAAGACTGGTTTGATGGGTGTGTCATACCTAAAGACAAGCGAGGGGAACTGTAAGGCAGCAACGAAACAATAAAGAAATCTTATTTTGTCTTCTTCTTAATCACTTCTGTGGTATTAGAAAGTCGTCAATCCATCAATAGACATTTCCAGATACGCAAAGCTGTGTCCACAATAATTTGACGACGGCAAAGAAGTCCATTTGACTACGACGGTTATCAACCACATACGACTGCAACTGCATCATTCTAGGCTACTGGGCAAAATGATATTAAAGTTTGATTGACGTGCACAAGTTCATATGGAAGAGCTTCGGAGGATGCAATTCAACAAGTGACAGTAAAAAGAAAAGGGTATCGCTACAACACGCACGATAATATACACACACAAAAGTACATACAGCTTATTTCTGTGTACGTGTTCCTAATGTTTATGTTGTGGACCGTGCGACAGGCAGATGGTCAGTGAATGTGGGAAATCGATCATTTTTCGGCAGGGCTCAACGCCTGTCTTAGCATCCCTTCCTACTAGAACAACACAACCATGTGTTTAGATGCCTCACCCCCTGCCTGCCTTTCTTTCATCTGACAAAGTGTGACATTCAGTTTGGATAGGTCCGAACTCTCCCTCAGACTACATATTCCCCCAGCATGAATGCATATAAACACATCTGAATCAATAGACAAATTCACATTTTTATGAATTAATATAGCTATGCTACATGTATGGCTTTGGATGTAATAACATTTTTAAGCATTATTAATTTTGTGAAATTGTAACTTACGGATTTTGACTTTCTTGGGCTCCAACTTGATCACTTCGTTGTGCAGAGTTTCTACTCGTTCCTGAATCCTGCAAGACCTCTGGAACACAACCGCTGCCTCCATCTCAATCCGAAGAAATATGTCACTAGCATGTCGAGAAAGGTCTGAAAGTTGGTGAATTAAGTTGGTCATTGTATGACAGCTGACCTCGTCTAACGATGAAAACAAAACAGGTTTTCTAAACCTTCTCCCATCCACCACAACGTAGCCCCCATGTTCTCCCGGAATCGTGGCATCCCTCGCGGATAACCTACTCGCGCGCCGCGGCTCAACAGTCCTTTGGTGGAACGGCATTTTTAAACCGCCACAAAAGTGTTAAAACTAGGATCCAAAAACGTGTTGATTTAAAATCCAAAAAAACACTTGGATGCTGGTATTGTGCGCGAGGCTACACACTCCTTATATCCCGCCATATTTTTTCAAAGGATGCGAGTTTTGCTGTGCACTCGAACGTTGGTCCAAAGTCTATTCAAATTCAGCCAGAGTAGCAGGGTGAAGAAAAAAAAAACATCACCGAGAAGGAAAAGTGGCGAAGATAGAGGCAAAACCCGGAAGACGGCAACCACCTGTTGGAACTGGAACCGGAGCCAGACGTCTCCGTTATGAAGAAGAGCCGTGGGTTGAGCCTATATGGGTTGGGCGGATTTACCTGAGCGGAGTGCTCCTTGCATGTGTATTTTGTAAAAAATAAAAATAAATTTAAAAAATACCCTGTAATCACTCCTTGAAATATGAGCATCATATGAATTTACAACCCTACCGATAGCTTTCTGAGCAAAACATCAGAAAGCACATGCGGAAGTGCGTGAATGAGACGAGTATTCACTAAAGAGAATTCTCGAAATATAAAAGCCTCATCGATTCAACCAGACAGAAAACAGAAAAGCTGACCGAGGTGTTTCCCCCCAACTGACAAAAATAGCATACAAGTCCATGCACAAGTTCGGTACTCTTTGTTCGGTTGATAAAACTTTACGTCACCTGCTGGCCTAAAGTAAACATTACAGCGCCAGAAAGCAGTCGACGTACAGGGAGGAGAAATGACAAACAGATGACAAGACACATCCACCACCAATCACTCAACCCAAGGGCATTGTGTTGTTCCAGATAGGTATTGTGTTGCAACTCTGCAACTCAGCAGATCGCTTATCAGCACGCAATTTTATTTTAATTTAAATTAATTCAATCTTCCCTTGCACATGCTACAATGAAAATAGTCTGTTGGAATGCACTGAAGAATTGAAGTCAGGTCTACAACAATTTCTATTTGTCCTCTAGTTGTATTTGACAAGCAAAACAAAGAAGCTTGAAATTCAAACTCAAATTCAAACAAAAACACAACATAACTTTAAAATAAACTGTAGGCCTATTGCTGTTAAAAATAAACACATTTTTGTTGAAACTGAAATTAAAGACAAACCAACATGTAGCAGATATGAACATAAGTTTAATCAAGATTAAATATATGCCCAAGAAGATCTTCAAACTCGTAAAAGATCCAAACAAGTTAACGTATTACAAAAAATGAGTTTTTTTCTGTCACGTCACTAGTCTTTCAACTTTTACACTTTCCAGGAGTTTTTGGACTTTCATTTGGGGTAAAAATGTACATATATCTCACCCTCCATACTTTACAGTGCATTGATTCCTCAAACCCACGACCGCCTCCCTCATCTTAAAACCCCACACATAAATCAATTTATAGAATTATTTACATACAAGGCTTAAACAATCTTTCCTCAACACAATTTGCTGAGCAGTACATACTTCAAACAAGTGAACATCAGAAAACAATGGGTATTTTGTGAACTCTGCAATAGCTTAACTGAGTAGCGACATTTGGAAACGCAACCAATCACCATTGGGGTGAGACCTCTGCCTTCGTTCCATTTACTGGGACCAGGTGGCCAAAAAAAAAAATAGCAAGGCCACGGGAGGAACAAGTCATTTGGTTTGGGATTATAAACATGGCATGGTCCTGTGTGTCTTTCAACTCAAGTTGTTGTTTTTTTGTAACTAACAAAAAAAATAAAAACTGAACAAAAATCTTTACCTCAATGTGGAGGAGCAGATAACACTAGCGTGAGCAGGTAAGCACCTACTCAATTTCACCACAAACAAAATTTAAAAACCATGAATAATGTTCCACTCAGCAACAAGTTTACAATGTACACACAAAACAGTTCGTACAGCAATACAGGCGATGCACCCAGGTGGTGTTTTTTTCCAAAGGCGTGACACGCAAAACCATGCAAATGCAACGCGCGGTAAAAAAAAAATTATAAAATAAGTGGTGGTATGTTGTGTCGAAGAACCCAAAAAAAGGGCTGTAAAAACCTTCATGGTCACTTTGATGTTGTAACGCAGAAAGTAAACAATTAGCCCAAGACACAAGGAGACATCTACATCATTAGTTTATTAAGGGAGCAGCGCTAACAGCCATTCTGCTTGTTTTAAATCACAACCATTTTCTAAGTGCTGGAGAGGTGGAATACCGTAGTAACATATAAACCTGCCCCAGAAATAAAGGACAAAAAAAAACCTAGTGGGTGCCGTGTGGGTCATAACATTTCTAGATGACAACAAGGTGTGATCGACACAGGAGAAACCCCAACCTTATATTTTACTACTTTCCCCGTGACCGCTATCATAATGGCTGCTGAGAATTAACACTGGGTGGCTCGTCCTGTGCGTGCCTTAACCATATCATTCATCAGATGAGCCATCATTAGCTGGAGAAGAGCCAGTAAAGACATAGAAACAATAAAATCAGAGATGACACACCTCCCCAAGAAGCACTGAGATGACTAACGTGGAGAAGGGATTAACTGTCATTGTATCACAGAGAAGAAAGGAATCACATCCATGACAGATAGAGAAAATAAATATTTAAATGTTTTGTTAGACAGATTCTTGACTCATAATAGTCCACCCACGTGGATAAGTATGACTTCATAGGGCTGCAGGGCTCTCAGGACATACTATTCATATATGCACGTTACATACATACTTTTAGGGGGTGGCGGGGTAATTATTAAAATGTCTTCTTGTCCAAATCCTCTCTGAGGTCACTTTGATACGCAAAGAAACCTGCTTTAATCCTCATCCCATATGCTGGACCAAGGGCGATTGTTTTCAGTAATCCACCCAGAAACCACAAACAAAGACGCTTCCAATCGAGGACAAATTCAGGTGCATAGGTGCACAGTAGGTAAGAAACTAATAAAATGTTTTCACCCAATAATGTAGCTGATGCAAAGAAGCATGTGTGTGTGTGTGTGTGTGTGTGTGAGTGTGTGTGTGTGTAACAGACCACAAATATGGCAAGAGGCTACCCCTCTGTGGAACAAACACAGTGTTCTGTAGCGAACCAGCGTTGAGGGTAGTGAAAATAGCAAACCGACAGAAACCGTGTTGTCACCCTGGAGAGAGGCAGCCGTAAGGCCACAAATTAAGATTGTGTGTTATGAGCTGGGATGAGAAACACTAAAATATACCATGAGAGCACTGCCTACAGTTTGGTCTTCAGGTAAGCACAGCGAGGACAGTTGGTCTGTACAGAACAGGGGCTCCCACGTGGGTGTGTCCTGGTGGGATCATACGTAAACGATGCACTGGCACAGACTGACACGCACACCTTCATCCTTCTAGCTAGGGGCTGTTTTGTTGGCCTTTTGTGGCAAAGTTCAGAATTTTCATAAACACACACACAATTTTGC
>OMPB01071106.1:0-13829 GCA_900312615.1 Stylephorus chordatus | reverse complement strand
AAAAATAGGTAAAATAAGGGGTTACTCAACAAAAACAAAGTACTCGTACTTGGTCTGAAAAAAATGGTATCGGAGCATCACGTTACGCATCTGCACTTTTGACATTATATATAATATATAACGTTATACCATACCTCCACTGAAAACATTTGGTTGCTGGGATGAAGGTGTGCACGTGAATACAGCATGAGACTTGAGAGGGGGGAGTGGCAGCGGGGAAGTGCGTGCCAGTGGGGAAGCGCAAGGGTGGGGGCCAAAACAGAGTCACTGACCAAAACAATAACAATAACAAAAAAAAGTGTTTACTTTTGAATCGCGGACTGGGGCTTTAAGTAGACTTATTGAAATTAATGCAAAATAGAAATTCATCTTTTTTTGTGTTTTATCTGCATGTTATTCGATTAACTCTTCCGTTGTTATCAGTGCGTCATATGTTTTTGTGTTCCGTGTGTACATCTTGTTTGTTATTCATTGAACCCTGCACCTCTAGGTGGAGGAGCGCTACGACCCAGAGAGGTCCTGGTTCTTCCCCCTCCAACTGGACCTGGAACTAGACCGTGACTTTGGTGATCAGTGCGACTTTGACGTGGAAGACTGTAAGAAGTGATATTCGTAAAAACATTTAAATGACACCAGTTACGCAATACAAACCAAATAAGACACAAATAAGTTACTTGTAAAATGCATTTAGTCACTTTCTTTTCCTCTCTCTCTCTCTCGCTCTCTCGAATATTTGCTCTCTCTCTCTCCCCCCCCCTCCCCTCCCCTCCCCTCCAGTGGACGAGGGCCCAGTATTTGCCATGTGCATGACCGGCCAAGGAGACCAGACAACCCTCAACCAGTGGATTTCAGGCCTCCAGCAGACCAACGCAATCTTAGGCAGGGTTCCCACGCTGTTTCGCCTGAACACAGGCCCGCGTGAGCTCCAGGGCACCACGGACCACGGCTACCGACCGCCCCCGGAGAGGGAAGCGAGGGCGAGGGGAGAGAAAGAGAAAGAGGAAGCTCAACTCGATCAGGAAGTGGATGTTACTCTGGAAGAGGACCTGCGGAAGAGCCGGGGAGTGAAGCAGTGAACATTTAAGGAGTTCTGAAAGTTCTACGTTGAAAATATTAAAGTAAAGAGCGGTTCAACGTCCACAGGTGTGAATAATAAATGTTTAGGAGAGGATGATGTCAAATAGTAGGAATTATAAGAAAAGTCGTTACGCGGCGGACAGAAGCCTGACGTTTGATACATATACATACTTGGGTGATCCTAGAAGAGGTACAAATTTTAAACACAAAGTGAGTTATTAAAGAAAATCAAAATGGCCACCAAACAGTTGGCAGCTGACTAAAAAGGTACCTAAAGGACCCAACCTCATAACATTTACATTTAGGGCATTTAGCAGACGCTTTTGTCCAAAGCGACTTACAAAAGTACATTTGTCATAAAAGCATGAGTGAGGCACACACGTTTCTTGGGTGATCCTAAGACATCCTAGAAGGGGTGCCCAAAAATTAGTTGGAATTGTGCTATTAAAGAAATTCAAAATGGCCACCTAAACAGTTAGCAATTGACATAAGGCACAGAAAGGACATGAATTTGGTACGTACATTGAGTGATCCTAATATATCCTAGAAGGGGTGCCCCCAAAAACTCAAACAGGAAGTGAGCTATTGGAAGAATTTGGCGATATGCACTCAAGTGGACTGGAAGTTTTGCTCCATACCTAAAGTCACCCACAATGATGTTTGTCTTTGTCAGCCATTGACAATACGCCACTCAGAAAAGGATTAATTTGGAAGGTCATCTCATTCAGTGTTTTTTAAGCCCTATGTTTAGTGTTTCAAATGTATTTAAGAAAAATTTCATGGGTTATTTTGGGCAAATCCTTTATTAGTCTATTTACTATAAATGTAAAAGCTAGAATTAGCATAATAAGCCAAAATGTTAATTATAACACCTTAGAAATCTTTAGGGTCTTTAGAACCTTGGGGTTCTTTTCTGCCAGCCATTTTGGATTTTCCCTTTTAAAAAGCCTTTAATGGGTCTGAATTTTGGCACCTCTTCTGAGATGGTGAGATACGTACATACTAAAGAGCGTACCAACTCTGGTACTTCTGCCACGTAACAAAATGTCTTAATTCCCCTGGCGCAAAACGGTTGTTTAAGGTGTTGCTTACAAGCCGTAGTCGACTCATTTCAGAATAAGAGATGAATAGACGATACAAAAATGTAAGGTATTTAAGTCCTGTTGTAGCCTATTATCAGCAAGACAGTTGGAGCAATGGAGAGATTCTAGTAAAAATATATAACATTTTGGCTACTGTCATTATTTTGTCTTCATAAATTTTATATTTAGATTTCACTAGGAGCTAAAGCTTGACTTTCAATCTTTTTCATAAAACAATATTAAATAGCTGTTTTCAAAAAGGTTTTGATGCGGTCAAATGAATCCACGTTACATTTAATGGTGGCATTTTAAATGAAGACAGCACCGCCAAAGGTATAAAAGATTTATTTGTTGAGAAAAAAATCCATTCCCTTTAACAGGTAAACAAGTTAAGTTCAGTTAAGTACATTCTCCTAACTTAAAACAGTTTGGTTTGTTACAGATGCCAAACTTTTGTTGTGCGCGCGGGTCTTCTCGTTTTTTTTTTTTTTTTTTTTCTCATTTAAAATACAGACATCTAAGACTTTGTGCTCAATGAAACATAAAAAAATCAGCATAGCGCCGATCAACTTGTCAAAAGTGGAGTTCACTGGACGCTGCCTTAGCGTTCCACACCCCATCCTTTTACTAAACATGCAAGAATGTGTTGAATATTCACACATGAACCAACACAACTAGCCAAGGATACCAATAATGCATGATCATTAACAAACACAAGCTGTATGACAAATATTTGCAATAAATAATTAAATGAGGATACATTTCAATTAAAAAGGTTCGCTCGGAAACGAGAAAACCATCACATGGTACAAGTAAACAATTTGGCATTATCTCAACTTGATTGCAACTGAAAGTGTCTTGTGTCGTGTTCACAGGACAATCTTCCAAACATCCCATAGTGAAGGAGACAGTTTTACTTTTTCTATGCTTGGATAAGAAAGTTGGGTACAAATTGAAAAATAGCTCCAGATCAGTGATAGGTGACACTAATGCATTAGCAACTATAAAATTACATGCATATTTGATCAGGGAGTATATATTTTTGAGTGAATGCAAACCGTTTATTTGTGCAATAACAACATAGTATAAAACTGTCCATGACTCTTTTCAAATAATAATATTACAAAGTTTTAAGACTTGTGCTCTCTGCATCTGTGTTAGAAATGAGGTAAAAATAAACTTTTAGGCGCATGTTTCTCTGGACAGCATTCAATAACAAGTTGACCTTCTACAAAAGACAAAAGTCACAGAAAAAGAAAATATTAGATAAGACAAAAAAAAAAGGTGGTCATTTCTGCTGTATAATATTTCTTTGTTTTCTTTGTGAGGGTCTCCAATTTAGGTCCTGTTTGCTTCTGCAAAAGAAATATGCAATGAACCAGGTTTGTAGATTGCATAAGCATTATCAATGTAATTTGCAGTTCTTTATAGATCAAATAATACATAAATTAACAGGAAGTGGTGTAACACATTTTTAGGGTTAGGGGGAAAAAAGGCAAAATAACTGTTTTGGCCTGAGACCCGCCGAAGTATACTCCTTAAAGTCCCACTGAAGTCAAAAATGCATTTTCTTTCCATTTTGGATCACATCCTTGGTCATAGTGTGCACCTATTTAACAATTTATGCCAATTTTTTTTTGAAAATTTCAGTTTCGTTGTAATCTTATATCAAATCCTATGATTTTTTTTACTTCCTGGAAAACAAAATCTCCCGAGTGCTTATGTCAGAAATAAAAGAGCAAGCTACTATGGTGTGAAATTCACTTGTATTGTCAAGCTAGTAGCGAGGAGTTCTGTAAGAAAAATGTTATGTCCCGCCCCTATAAAAAAGATTATGTCCCGTCCCTATAAAAAAGATTATGTCCCGCCCCTATAGCCTGTTTGAGTCGTAAATACGTCAAACTACGGAAGTTAGACGATCTCAAACTTCCGGTTCAGTGGGACTTTAACAACAACTCATTTTCCATTTCTAAACGTTCCATTTCTAAATTTCGTCTCGTTTCACAGACCTGGCGACGAGCGTCTACAGGAGATGTTCTAAGACCTACACCGTGACCCTCCCAAGTGAGCCGTAGTTTGCTAACCGGGCCCTCATGTGAAGTCAGCCGTACCTGCCGGAGTGGCCCCTTGCTGCCGCAGCTGTCTGGTGAAGAAGCGCTCCCGCTGGGACACCTGCTCGTCCCAGGCGTCCAGGATGCGCAGGCGCTCCGGGTCCTCCAGGTCTAGGGTGTCCGGGTGGGCCTCTTCAATGTGGGCCCTCACCCCCTCCAGGCTGTGGGAGTAAATAAGGTCCCCACACACCATGCACACCAGCAGCTGGTTTAAGGGGTCGTGGTCCATGAGGTAGCGGTTTCTCCACACGGTGTCTGAGACGGAGCCGTCATCCACCACGTGGTCGCCCTCACCATAAAGGACGTTGCCGTCGTCAAAGAGAACTTCAACGTCGTCTGAAAGAAGGGATGATTTGCACTTATTTTACATGAGTAAAGTAGTCTACCATCATATGACTGAAGTTTACCAAAACAACCAGATCAGCTGTTTTGGCATGAAAAGGTCTCCTGTGGTTAAGTTCACCTTCTATCGGCGCCGTGTAACTTGAGAATGGAAAGTATCCCATCTCAGCCTCTGAGGAAGTGCTGTAAAAGAATAAAGTCCAATTTCTGTTAAACTTTCTTAACTATTACGCTTCCATATTGTAAAATGCAGAGACAACAGCCTCACCTCATTAGTTGTTCAGATTCCTCGCAGTCATTGACCCAATGACCTGAATCCTACAGGAATACACATACAGAATAAATGTTACTGCAATCTCATATCAGACTCACACTCCACAACCACCACTGCTCCCAGTAGACCACGAACGCACAAGAACTGCTGTGCAATATCTATATGTGCAATATCTATATTTCCCATTCAATATTCCCTGTGCAATTCTATCCTCCCGTGCAATTTTATTCTTATTTTAATTTTTTTTACTTACCGTTTATACTGTATACTGTATTGTTGACGCTGCTGTACAATATCAATATTCTTCCATTTCAATATTTCCTGTGCAGTCTTATTCTCCCGTGCTACAGTATTTTATTTTAATCTTTACTTCTATTTTTATTTACTGTTTATACTGTTTTTGTTGGATTTTTTAATACTTTGCTGTTTATATTGTGTTATACTGTTTACTTTATCTCCTGATGCTGTTTATATTGTTACATTATCTCCTGATGCTGTTTATATTGTTTACATTATCTCCTGATGCCGTAACAATGAGCATTTCCCTGTCTGTGGGACAATAAAGGATTATCTTATATTAAATATCCCCGCCTAAAAAACTCAAGTGGGAAATTATAGTCCATTTAATAAATATCACATTTTATGCTTCACAATAAACCAGCAGGTTGAATTGTTAATCTTGATTAGTAATGACAGTGTATGCTGCCATTTTTTGAGTGAGCAAATCAAGAGGGCCTGTGAACCCTAGTTAGGATGGGAACCATGCTCTAAACCATGGTGACATTTACCAGACCTCAAATCATGCCTGTACCTGTTTCTCAATGCACTGAGGCTGGTCGTGGTCCTCTGCAGGCATAATGGGCTTCCAGTTGCTAGGTGCTCTCCTTTGGGATAGTTCCCTATCCCGAATGGCCTTCCTGGCTCTCTGCTCCTTCTTTTTAACCCTCCAATACTCCCTCTTCCTCCTCAGAAAGTCTTCTTCGGACTCTCCCGGGATGGGCTTCGGGGGGACCATGGTGCTTATGGGCAAAAGTTTGGCGGGTGAGGGCTGCAAACTTTGGGGTTTCGGCGGCTGAGCAAAAGGGGGTTTAACAGGACTGGGGGTTGACAAGGTGCAACCTGAGGTTTGAACCAGGGGTTCGATGGGTACAAGGTTGATGCTAGCAAGAGGATTGTCTGGGGGCATCAGAGTACCAAGAGCCGGAGAAATGTCTATATTCCCTTGCAACGTCCACTTCCGCACCCTGGACCCATCATAGGAGGAGCATTGAGTCACTTTCTGTTGATTCTCAACCAAATGCAGCACGCCATCCAAACCACCGGCCGACGTTTGAACGTTAGGGTCATCTCCCATAGTTCTAGGACATGCCAACACATCAGGGTCACATGACGTCCGTAAAGGTTGGGCATTCTGCCCCCTACTGGTGGAAGGCGTAAAACTGCAGACAGGCGGCTTGACCTGGAGTGTGTCGGGTGACTGTCCCACGTTGGATGCAGTGGGACTGACGACCAGGAGTGTTGGGATGCTGTGCACGGCGGTAAGAGTGGCAGTGGGAGACTTGGCCTGCAGGGCTCGTTTGGTTGTCGGAGTCGGGCTGTCGGCAGACTGGACTTTGTTGACAGTGAGGAGATTAGAAGTCTGTAAGACAATTACAGAAAAGAAAAATAAATGATATAGCTAGGGAATGACTAGAGACGAGTGAAAAATAAACCAAATATTAAGCCACATCAAACTAAACTGGAAGATGCAACGTGTGTGATGTGTCTCTCAGTTGTATATTTTAATCAGTCCTAGCACTCCAGCGAGGCAAGGCATGGTTATCTACTGCAACTGAGCACACAAAGAGGACAAATACACTCCCTTTGTATGCTCAACCATAGAGCAATAATATTGGCTGCACTGACAAAATATAACTGCTAATTGCTGAATGAGTTCACATCTTGAGATATACCAACGAGAGAAGACCCATCATTCATCCATTTTTTGTATTTATTTATTGATACTGGTTTCTTGTTCTATTTTTTTTTCTCAGCTTTTAATTATTTATTTTATTTATTAACCTTTATTTCACCAGATAAGTCCCATTGAGATTAAAATCTCTTTTACAAGAGAGACCTGGTTAATACATAATGGTGGTGATCCTTAACAGTTTTGGTATGTATTCAGAAACATTATTTTTATATTTATAAAAATAATTATTTATACATTACTCCCTGCAAAAATATCATCAACAAGGGACTTTAAATTCATAAGCAGATATTGTGACGCATATATACGCTCATGTTTTTCCCTATGATTGCTGGGTCGAAACCCAGCCTAGAATAGCCATTTTCCTTGACTGACTGACTGACTGACTCACTCACTCATTGTTAAAACACGCATGTGCAACCCAGCTTAGCTAGGAGTGCCTAGTCTTGTTTTCATATCATCAAGTCCTACCCTGCGTGTTTGCACAAAAAACGGACCTGAGCAGTATTAGAGAGAAGCTGCCTGCAGTGCTGTCTGTGGCCGAGGCTTCCCTTCTGCCTGGCCTTTAAGCGGGCTCTCTGTTGTCTCTTCATCAGCTTCCAGTACTCCCTCTTCTTCTGCAGGCCGCTCATACCTCCCTCCTCCACCATCAACAACGTAGATGTGGCTTTTCTGCATTCCTGCTGTAGTGCAGATGACGGAGACTGCGGTAGGCTGCACGGGTGCAGGTGTGACTGCTGATCGGAGGGTGGGTGGTGCAGCGCTGGAGGCTCTGAAGAACAGCAGTTCTGATTGGGAGTGCTCGCCCGTTTGGCGGACAGCCTCTTGGCCCGACGTGGAGGAGACAATGTGGGAGTCGGCCCGCCTGAACACCCCATTTGGGGTGAGCAGTCAGTGCTAGTGGTGCACTGAAGGTCCTCTGTTGTAGCGGGCAGAGGAGGGGGGGATTTGCTGGTCTGGATTGCCGCCTCCAGGTAAGGGTCTGGTGAACAGGTGCGTACGAAGTCATCGGTGTCTGCCTGCCAACTTTTGATCTCTAATGTTAGGTTGGCAGCTATTGGCAACTTGTCTTCATCGCCTAGAAAGATCATGGGTACGTTTGATTTCATCTCCTGCTCCAAGTTCTCCTCTGAGACATATGCTTCTACTTCGGTTTTACAAGAAGGCTGCTCTGTTTTCAGAGTGGTGGGCTGGCTTTTACATTCAGTCACCGTGCTGAGGGATTCCTCAAGGAGTTTTTTCATGGAGGCCACAGCTAGGAGTGTGGTAGCCTGGCTTTCCGCACTCAGGGATGGATCGGGCTCTGGCTGAGGCACGGCGATTGGAGGCAGTTTCATATTTGGACAGATGGCTTGTTCAGGTAGAATATTTAGGTCAGTTGCTGGTGTCGGTTCTCTCTCTACTTTTATCTGGTTTGCCTGCTGAGGACTAGGCACAGTGACATTAGGGGGAGGTAGGATATTCACTTTCTGTTTGGTAGCATGTCCACTAGGAGTAGAAATTGTAATTGCTGATCGCTGAAGGGCTGTCTGTTTGTGGGTCTTCCTCCTTTGCAAGGCGGCATTGCCCCTTGCCAGCAACAAGCCCTGCTTTAGCCTAGCGGCGCGAGCGGCTCTCTGTTCCCTCTTCTTCACCCTCCAATACTCCCTCTTCTTGGCCATCTTTTCTTCCTCTGTCAACTCTGGGTCCTCGCAAGGTGCCACTAATGATGAGGAGACGGCCATTTTCATAACACAACCTCCGAGGTTGACCCCGGAGTCCGACACTGCTGAACCAGTGTCCAGACCAAACGGAGGGTGCGTCAGGGTGATTTGAGCGGGGTTTCCTGCAGCTGATCTGTTTGGGTTTGCTCCAGATGCAGTCGCTTTTTCAAACTGGACCCTAGGCCTGATGGACAGTAACCGTGGGGGCTTGCTTATGGATTGGCCTTCGCACGGCAAGGAAACTCTCACTTGTCCTGCGCGTAGTGGCGGTGGATGCTGACTTGGCCATCCAGAGTCTCTTAATGCAACGTTTTTATGGTTACTGTAGGGTTGATTTGGTGTGATCAACCCTGAGTGTGATTGAATGATATCATTATTAGACAGCAGATAATTACCTTCAGTTCTGTTTGTTGTGGAATCTGGGGAAACATGGGGAATGTTAATGGTCACTGTCCCGTCCTCTTTGATGAAGCCTCCGATGGTCTCGGAGGCATGTGCAAGCATGCTACCGGTCGCTTGGGTCACAGTACTGCAGGCCTCTGCCCTGGCCCTCCTCATATCCTCTAGTATTTTTTGATAACGTTTGACTCGTCTCATCAGAGAGTCCTTTTCCTTCAACCTATTTTTCACCTCAAGGGACAGCTTGGCTCGCTGTTCACGCTTTTTTATGCGCCAGTACTCCCTCTTCTTTGCTGCCGTCTGCTCGGGGGACTCATTAGGGTCGAATTTAGGAACATTTCGGGTATTGTACAACATGGCAAGAGTCTGGAATTTCCCTCTCATGTTCCTTTGATTGGGGAAACTCTTTTGAGTTTCAATGAACCTCTGTCTCGGCGTCCGGCATCTCGCGATGCCTCGACTAACATTAGAGAAATGCATGTAGTTTGAAAGCTTCCTGGTATGCTCTCCTACCTTTTTTTCAACTGTAATATTAGATGAAATAGTGTTCTGCATTTTCTTCTCTATCTGTGAATTCTCTACTTTAATTAAGACCGTCTCCTTGTTCTGGTTAGGGTTAAGTGTGGCCAACGTGACTGAGCCTGATTGTACATTTTCCATCACCTCTTTTTTGACAACTGTGCTAGCATGTGGATCCATGGAAGATGAGGCAATCATAACTCTGGCGTTCCTCAGAAACCGTCCTGTGGGTGTATCCTGTGCCTTGGGCCTATTAAAATATTGTTTTTGGCCCAAACCCCTCACAGATGACAGAGATGGGTGATATTTAAGAGCCCCGCAGTGTAATAGGCCCATCTTCTGTATCATTTGCCTCTGCAATATCATTTCTGTGCTCTGCGACGCCTCTCTGGTTTTAGCTAGCCTTGCCGCCATCTTTGCTCTTTGTTCCCGCTTCTTAATCCGCCAGTGCTCTCTGCGCTTTGCTGCTCTTTCTTCCTCGGACTCTGGAGTTACCTGTGTTTTATCAATACTTTTGGCTTTCTTGCTAGTCACCAAGGCACTCTTTTTTTCAACTGGACTTTCCACGTTTTGCAATCTGCTTCCCGCTTTGAAAGAAACCAGGCGAGGGGTTGACGATAGTCCTGTGGTAACATCTGTGTTTAATGGTTTGGGTTGAATGTGCACTGCGACTTGTGCCTTGTGTTGTGCTATAGGTACAGATACACCCTGCATGGATGCACATCGCTGGGGTGTTGCCTTAGAGAGGCTGCCTTTTGCGGATTGTAGCTGGCAAGATGATGCTGCACCCAATGGGTGCACCCTTATTCTAACTGGAGGCACTGAGGAGGCACTGATGTTCAAAGAAGTTCCACTAGGTCTGGATCTATGTGAGGTACCTGAACTGCTTACAGCACCTCCTGTAGATTGGCATTTCAATGAATCATCATCAAATGCAATGGTTTTGCTTGTGGTGTAACCTGATGTAGTACACTGTGGCAAAACCTTGTTGAGATTCATTGTTTGAAACCACTTCTCTTTTTGGCTTTGATTTGCACCTTCAGGCCCCTCAACAGCTCTCTTTCTGCTCAACGAGACCAGAGACACATTTGCCAGGTTGTTAGACTCCTGGTTCTTTTGAAGTGAGGATGTAGTGCTAGCCTTGAAGCCCGGCTGTGGCCACACTGAAACATCCCTGGGTTGGTTTTTCCCCCCTCTACTGTCTTGTTTTGGTCTGGACCTTCTTCTATCTGCCAGCCGTGCCCTCTGCTCACGTTTCTTGTTCCTCCAGTATTCTCTCTTTTGGGCGAGGGTGTCATCGTCATACTCAGAAGCCGGCCGGTAGCGCTGCGCAGCCACACCAGCGCTGCTCGCACCTTTAGCTTTCATGGCTGGCCTGCTATACCAGACACTTCAACAGCCTCCTTGGTTCCCGCTCAACTTCAGCAACCGGCTCGTCCATTTAATTCAGTTCATTGTTCTGCGTTTGGTCAGTTTGAAATCATAGCTCGGAGGTCATGTGCCCCAAACCATGTGACATCACATCAGCATACAAGAGTCCTGGGGGTTAAAGAGCAAATGGATATTTTAGTTGAAGTGTTGAATGTGTCAACACTTTGAGACTACATATGTATTGAAAAACTTAATGTAGTCATATTAGTTATAGTATTTTTCCCATTTCATTAAGATGATTGCCTTTATTTATGTTACTATTTCAACTAAAATTGACTAAAAGCTTATTTATTTAGCCTACTATTGCCCAATAGTGTTTTGATTACACAACCTAACAACACATAAACATATCAAACATACATATAGACACATTATTATGTTTAATATACAAGCACACAGATGTAATAAATAAGCGGGTGTATGATGTCTACATTAGTGAGGTCGATTTACGCCGCCGCGTAAATATTTAAGAATACAAACGGGAATAAATAGGCCTATCAAGGCCGTTAAACTGTCATTTTTATCGGGTGACCTTAACGTATAATTATACTTTTTTTATACATTTTATATATAGGCTATACTCAATTCTACATCTTTAAAATGATACTAGACGCTAGCGTAAAGCACAACCAGGAAGGAAGCAGAGCAGCACTGTCCCTTTAAACCTGTCCTTCTCTATCACAACTGATATTTGTCGCGAGCCATTTCATTCTTTATGCCATTTTCACTTGATTAGACCAACAATGTTGTTATACACGCCAAACCACGAACAAATACACACAACAAATGACGGCAAATTCTACCTATTCGTGCTTATTTCGCGTCTGAAGCGCCTGTCTCTGTGCGCCGCACAATGGACAAGATCTCCCTCCTTCTCTGTCCACACAGACTGGCGCCTGTCTGTGTCCGCTCCCTGTCTAACATGAGCTGAATAACGTACGACGAGGCGTGCTGTGGTCGAGCAGGATGGCTGAAAACACGTGGAAAAACATGCATATGCGTTACCTTTTAGTTACACTTAACTTTCCGGGACAGTTTGTGAACGTTTTGGACAGATATTTATGCCCAGGACACTGCAGCTACTTTCCGCGAGCCAGCCTTTCTCTGTGTAGCTGCCTTGACAACGCTGGAAAGTACCAGGATGTGGGACCTTGATGGTGTGTGTGTAGCGCGTCGCGTGGACATGTACGCTACAGCGTAACATCAAGGGACCTCAGCTCATTTATCCATCCGCAGCGGCGTGACTAATTATGTAGGAACATAGCGTATATGGTAAGAACAATGACTGCTGGTGGATTCTTTTTTAAAATTTTATTGACGGAATTGCTGAAAAAATAAATGCTAAATGAATTTAGCTAGACATTAAACAGCGTTAGGTAGCTGCACCAATTACCAGTAACAACCACAATAACATTTAAATAATAATAATAACGACTGGGGTAAATAATAGCTTTAATAGGGTTGTTCGGCATTACAATGTCTTTACAACTTCAAACAGTTGGACAAAGGTGTATTAATACGTATGCTCCAACCCATAAAACAATATTATTGTTTCAGCGTACTATTTACAGCTGGCCGTATTATGTAATGTAATTATTTTCCAAATATTTTATTTGCTTTCTTGATCATATGTAGGCTATATATTATTATGTGAATGAAAAACCTATCCCTGTGTTCTCCCTGATTGAACCTGATTGTGAGGATATTAAGTATTATAGTATATTACGTATTAGTCCTACTCCATCTGGCCCCCGGGTGCGCGTGTCAATGCATGAAAGCCGTTACTGTCTCTTTAAATTTACCCAGGAGCCCCTTAAGGAGCCCCAGGGGCCCCTAGTACGGCTCCCCACCCTGAAGACAAGCAGAACCTTAAAATACATACTGGAGGCCGTTAAAGCGCTTCACAAACAAGAGCAGCACACGCTCGTGGTGCCGAGGACGGACCGAGGAGCGGCAGAACACGGGCTCGAGACATAAAAAGTTAACTTGGCTCCCGAGCGGAGCGCGTGGGGGGACGAGGGGTTCCTTTATAGATACGGCACCCAAAAGCGGTTAGTTGTACTCGCGATGCGGGTGTCGGTTGTTAACATGCTGTGGAACACCGCCGTTTAAAGGCGGTTGTGGATGCACAACCATATACTAACATATCAGCCAGTAATGGAAGAGAAAGATACGGGAGAGAGCGAGCCCGTGGACCTCCAGTGTGCTGAGCAGACAGATCTGGTCTCATTAATAATAAGCGGAGAGGAGGAAGCGACGCAAGAGGAGGGTGACCTGGGACAGTGTTCACTAGGAGGTAAAGATATTGTTTATGTTTACGTCTACACACCACCAGCCCTGGTGCCAGATCCATGTTGTTCCGCCAGCCATTGTCAGCCAGAGTTAATCCGTGTCATGGACAATGCCATGTAGCAGCATGGCCCCTTGTCTCAGTGGTTCCTATAAACAAAGGCTAAATAGCGTGCTGGCAAGACTTGCTATGATGCACAGGCGCCACCCAGCGGAAGCTAGCGGCGAGAGTCACCGCCCCTCAGATGGTGCCCGTAGAAGCAATGCGGAAACGCTGTGACATAATAGTAACACCGTTCTGTTATGACTATTATATTGTTGTTTTGTTAGATATACATAAGGCCATTGGATTGGACTTATTGTTAAACAATATATAACATTACAGATTCATAAACAGTTGTTCATCATCATTGTTTATCACAGACTTTTGTCTGTGAATGTTGACCATCAAAGTGATCACGTTTTTTTTTATTTAGATGAAATGTCAGCTGTCATCTTTTCCTGTCTTATCAGAGGTGGACGGCATAGCCAACGGGTATGATGAATCACAGAGCAGCATGGCCACGCCTGCCGGCCCCCCGCAAACCAGCTACTGGAGCATCAGCGAGGGTCCCGACCAGCCCTTACTCCTCT
>OMPB01071105.1:0-13838 GCA_900312615.1 Stylephorus chordatus | reverse complement strand
TGGGTTTAGCCGGTATCGATCCGCCTCTGTAAAACAACACAGATACTTCCGGTCCACACAAAGTAAAACAACACTGTAAACACTCAAATTCACCCCGATAGACTGTCGTAATTGTATAATTATTATTAGTACTATTTTATTAGCTTTGGGTGCACTGTGGAGTATTTAAATTGAGTTTGGTAGTGGATGCTAGCCGCTACTATAGGGTTGCACTAGCATTAGGCTAAACCCACTCGCCCACACGCGCGACTGGGTGCACGGAGCTGTCTCAAACTGAAAATGTCTCAAACTATCAGAATCATAAATCGTAAATGAAGCTTAACATCAAAAATTTGAACTTACCCTTTAAATAAAAATCAACTTAATGCAAGCACATGAATCCAAAATAAAATCCCGGTCAGTGTTTAGGAAAAACAGGAACATGCCTGCAAAATGTCTCTGTGTCTTTGGAGCGTGTGCATTAGGGCAGCATTCAGAGACGCTGCACCCGGTGTGCTGGTATACTCTGCCATCTTGTCATTGATTGCAGTGAGCTGGGGAAGATGATAGAAAGAGAACTAAGAAAAACAGAGGGTAGACCTACAAACCTATTTACCTATCTACAGATTCCATGTTAAGAAAGTACAATCTGTATAATCTGTTTAAATATACATCTCAGTAATGTTGTCATTTATTACATCTAAACAATGTTTATGTATGCAAGAAAGCGCAGAGTGGTTGAGCTTTCATAATTAAAGCACACCAAGTAAACATTTGTTTTGCCTAAAAGCACCATTTTCAAGTTTGCATGTGAACTTATAAGACTAGGAGAAGGGCTACTTCTTTTGCATGCTTTTATTTTGGCATGAGAATGCAAATGATACGATAAAAATTACCTTTGCCAGGAGCTGCTCTATCTCCACTGACATTGTATCAAACATTCTGTCTTGGGTGGAATTGTTGAGCAGAGGGGTGGTGTCTGACCTAGAGGAATAGAAATTTGTAAACTTTGTTTGGCCGTTTTATAACTACACGTATTGTCATCGTCACTGTCGTTATCTGACCTGTGGGCTAATCTTATGTACACAAAAGTATTACTTTTGAAAGTGACAAAATAATTGCAGACCCAAATGGCAGATTTATTATTGTCACTCACAGGTCAGCTTTTCAATAAGCGGGTTGTCCTTGCCAATGTACACGCTCGCAACTGGGATGACCGCTTTTATTTTTATCCCTGTCCAATATTAACAATCATCACCTGGTTATTGGATGTGACTGCAACTGTGTTCTCTGCCCCACACTCGATAGGTCTTCATCCAAACAGCCATAGTTTCATTGAACAATATGGAATGGTGGAGCCATGGTGTTTACATTTCCCAACAGGTTGGGCTTTTTCTATCTTTTCATCATACTTTCTTTAGAATTGATTACTTTATTCTATACGCAAAAAGTGATTTGACCATTTGGACTTCCCTGATGTTCCTGCCCCATACAAAATACTGTATGCCGCCTGAACCCTCTCCTTTTTTCTGATGATTCTTTTGTGAAATTCATCCAAACTCAAATAACTTTTTATAGAGATTGAAATAGAATAGAAATAAATGTATTTCAAATTGCACTTGTTTTCCATTGTTGGCCAATTTACATAAATGTGAAAGCATTAGATATAAATAGATATTCTTACAGGGTATACTGTAGCCTACGAAATCAACCGTTTAGCTATACAGGCCAAGGTGGCTGCAGATGAAAAAGTAAACCAGCCACAGTTTTTTTTACCAGCCAAATTATTGAATTAGCCTATTGAAATTATTGCAACATCTTAATGTTTGTGGATATATTTTTTCTTCATGTAGGCTAATCTCTACAGTCTGTGCAGCACACAAAGGTAGATTTTAGACGCATTAAAAATTACCCATTTGAAATTAAACATCAGTCAGCCTAACATAAAACAAGTGATCACGTTGTGAATATGAGCACTGCACATCTGTTTATTTTATTTTACAGATTACAATCCAGATCATCACTTGTTTTATGTTTATTGTTTTCTTTTATTCTTATTTGTTATTTACTTTTATATTTATTTGTTATTTACTTTTATATTTGTTTATGGTATTTTAAGCTTGTTCAGCACTTTGCTCAACTGTGATTGCTTTAAATGTGCTATGCAAAAAAACTTTAACTACTATTTTTTGTTTAGGCGATGACTGCAGATTACAATCCACCAGATCACGCAAATGTAACGGTACCCGCGGTTATAATGTAGTTGGCGGCCGTTCACAGTTGGCGGGTGTACTGCTGGGGACCCAAGGACGTGCACTGTCAAATTTGGTGCAATTTGTATTAATAAACAAAATGTATTGAATAAACAAGCAAACAGCGAACTGCTCAGCTCTGTGCAATAGCAGAGCAGGGCATCAGGGCGTCAGAGCTCTGTGACTGAGACAAGCATGTTTTGAACGGGCACTGCACTATTATTAAATTCAAACTCTAATTAGGCTTAAAATGAATAACACTTATACCGAAGAAGGTACTGTAAATAACATCCAACTATAAAGGAAGGTCTCTGTATGTCCTTTGATTATCTCGACAACCGTTCATCCGATCTACTTCCCAAGTGGCAGGTGTATTGCTGGGGACCCAAGGACGTGCACTGTCAAATTTGGTGCAGTTTGGACATGCGACACATGTAATATTAACATTAATAAACTTTGAATAAACAAGCAAACAGTGAGCTGCTCAGTTCTGTGCAGCAGCTTCAGGGCAGGGCTTCAGGGCCCTGTGACTGAGTCAAGCATGTTCTGAACAGGCACTGCACTATAGTGTGAACAGCTCAAAGCAGCCATCAGAGGGCACTGATACCATCCAACTAAAAGGGAAGGACATGTATGGATGCATGTCTGTCTGTACTTCGATCATCTCGACAACCGTTCATCCGATCTACCTCACACTTGGTGGGTGTAATATTAATAAACTTTGAATAAACAAGTGAACAGCAAGCTGTTACTGTAAGTAACTAAGTGATGTGTTCTGTCTGTCTATCGATCTCCTCCGCTCCTTTTCAGTATAGTTTAACCACATCAATGGAACCAACCAACCCCTGCCCTTCATGCAGGCAATGAAATCACTCCAAAATGGCAGTTCGCTAGCTAGATAGGTGTATTGCTTGGGACCCAAGAAAGCACAGTATGAAGTTGTTTGGATGAGCGGTTCACAGGAAACCTGCAGCAGCAATACCAAAGGCCAAGCGATCGGCCAGGTCCAAACAGCCATGTTTTGAACGAGCACTGCACTAGTGGTAATGAGCACAAATGCATCAAAACTAGAAAGGGAGGACTCTCTGCATGTCTGTCCATATGTCCTTCCATTATCTCGACAACCATTCAGGATGTGCAGCAGCAGGGCTTATCCAGTTTATCCAAATTACGTCCATGTGGAACAGGCGTGTTGTTAATGGGCACTGCACTAGTGTGGATAAATTTGCCTTTTCTTACCTACGATGACAACTGTTACCTAACCCAAAAAACAGTCTGGGAGATTTCATAACGTAATTCTTTCTTGGTTCGGAGAAGTACTGTAGTAGCCTAACTAAGAGTTATTTTATTGTTGTCTTTCTTTATTTTCCCGTTTGTGTCCATCTGAGGTTGTTGTATTTCTGTCATGCATTTATTTGTGCTTGATGTCACTGTTTTGGTCATCTTCGGAGGATGCTGGGGGGAGGGGGGGGTGATGTGTTGGGGAGCAGGACGGAGAGAGATGGGGATTATACTGTTATTTCATATGTTGATTCTAGTGTCTGTGATTTGTAAAATGCAAAATTCCGATAAACAGAATAGGTGTAAAGACCACTGCAAAACAGATCAGTTAGTTCAGTTGATGGCTATGGTATAATACAATGGATTTTGATCTTGGACTAAATTGAGTTTTTAAATTGCAATTGCTAAATACATTTATTGTTAGTCAATACAAAAGGCAATTTGTTCCATATATCCTGCAGCAGAATAATGAATAAGAGAGAATAAAAACATTATTTCGCTACGTAACGTCCTGGCATTTCTACAGATCCATTCGGCCAAGATTGGTAAAAATATTGGTATATGTCAAGCCATCAAATTACGGAAAGGTTTATGGTCTTACGTCTCTCCTCGGCGTCCATCCCTGGAACTGCTATAACTGGTGCACAGTTTACTGAAAGAGACAAGCTTCAGGTCCAGTTCATTCTCCAGCTGCCTAGCGTGCTTTCGCAGATCTGCAACGAACCCACCAGCAGAATACACATGATACTATATACCCTAACACCTGGAGGAAGGTATTTGAGCTCTATATACTCACCAAGCCGCTTTCGCGACAAACAGTCCACTATGGGGATAAGTGTCTTGTCACTTGTCAAAACAGCTAGGACACGTTTAAGCATTATAGTTGAGCATATCAAACTGACATGTGTATTGAAACCATCCATTTAAAAAAAATCTCGCTTACTTAATTGAATAAACTACCAGAATAAAACGTATACATACATCATGTGACACGTTTGAAAAAAAAAATAATAATAATCTAACGCCTTAATTACGCGCAAGAATATGGCTGTGCTACATCGCTAACTCACGCTACATTTCCGTCGAAACAAAAGGAAAACAAAAGGCTACTTTGCCACCTGTTTCGGGAATATCAGTTTAAACCAGCAAGCAACCATAAAAAGCAGAGTCGTGTATTTAAATTGACATGATTGTCAGGTGTTGTCTAGCTTATCAGACAGTTAGCTTGGATAAATCTGAGCTAGGGTAGCCATTTATGAGACATAGGCGTAAGGAACTAAAGCCTGTTTGAATGTTTTCCCAAAATGTACAGCCTCATTACTGATCAGCAAAGATAATCATTGTAAACTGCCATTCATTTAAACAATACGGTTAGTTTGCGTAATGTTAATGCCACCTCACCTTCCCAGTAGTTGCTGCTTCCTACTCCTGCCATCTTTGTTGTCCAATACGTCAGCAGCTTGAACGTCACGTCAGTAAAACATGTTGCCGAACTAAATGGCGCCCTGCAGTGGCGATAGTTTGTACTTAACACCGGTCCTGTTGATTTAAAAATGTTAAATAGTCAAACAGGTGTTTGATTATTTAACTGAGCTATAAGACTAGTCAAAGCTAATGAGAACATCGGGAATACTAAACAGGTAAGGGGCGCAATACACCATGATAAAATGCACACAAGTACAGTAAAGTAAAGTAAGGACTTGCATGTCTTTATTTCATTTTATGTCGGTGTTCATCGTAGTATGTCTTCTAACCACGCATTCAAAGGATTGTGAAAAGTTGCTGAGAGCAATGGTTTAATTAAATTGCACTCATTCCATGATCTACATTTGGCAAACATCTTAATATTTAGAATCTATTCCATTTCACACACACGACGCAACATTTGCGCACACATAACGTACCAGAATATTTGTATACTAGAAAATAAATTGCAAAACGTTTCGCTCATATGAGTTTGCTGAAGGGTTTACAATTTGCATTTGGGCGTTTTGGCCTAATAATTACAAATAAAAAATTAAAATGGATGCTCAGTTCGTAAATGTAAGTTGTGCATGTCAAGGTTATTTCCACAAAGTTTTTAAACACTTGAGGGTGTCCTATGACTGGACAGTGTTTGTGCTGATCTAAAGTGTGAGGGCTTCAGAAGGTGAAAAACAAACGCTGCTACATTTTAAATATTAAGATGCCATGGAGGGTCTGTGGCCACAAATCAGCTACTGATCAAATATTACAGTCGAGATGAAGGAAACATGTAAAATATATACCGGTATACTGTAGTTAGCCATGACAATCACCCATACAAGTTAGAAAGTAATGTTCCATCTACATAAAATCACAAATTGCCTATCCACAAAGTTGCAAAGTAAATAAAAAGGAGATGACTATCGGAATATACATTGAAGTCAACAATTCTGATATTTCTGGGAATTTTATTCAAGTTTTTCAGTCAAGGTCCCTTCATTGTGATTGTGGTAATGCTGCTCAAACTTGCTCAAATTTGATTTCAGAAGCCTTTTTAAGCAGTTTACTTTTGTATGCCCTTGACTGAGTATATACTGGATCTGATTGAAATACAAACCAAGTATAACACTTTATGCTGTTGATATTGGTTACATACTAACTTTCAATTTGCTGAGCCAAGGCACACATAGGATCCCCCTATCCCAAAGGTGATGCCTAAATAAACAATCTTCTTTATTAATAATCACTTTGTACTGGTTTGATGACTTGTCAATAACGGCTATGCTTCTATGCATTCCCAATCAACCGTTACAATTTACAGAATCGGACAATAATTGTTTGGTCTGAATAATTTGATCACGAGCCAGGAAGATGGGTTAGTGGTCTATGACCACTTCAGTGCGGATAGAATGTAAAAAAAGGCTGTGATATTAAAAGGTGAATTATAGGGACGGATTGGTGCCACACTACAGCTCGTCTCCCAGCATCTCTGGTCCCTACATCTTCAGTAAGATTCACAAAGAGTTACAGATGAGCTTCTCAGTCCCAGAGATACAGGGGTTAAAGTATTACTATAATACACAACTATTCAGAGTTTGTTGGCATGGCAGAGAGTGTCTTTATCATCTTTGAAAAATTCAGTCTGAAAGAAGGGCAGCAATGCCCATAGGTCCATGTTGGCCCAGGATTAACAAAATATACAAACAATCAAAAGAAAACGAAAAAGAAAAGTGCAATAAAAAGCAGAGTCAGGGCGCTGGTTCTCAGAGCTTGTTGGCATACAGTGTTTCCTCATCACTCTCGCTCTCGTCCTGGAACTCATGGCCTAGCAGTGACTTCTTTGAGCCCATGGAGGCGAGGCGGATCTCGTCCTCGTAATCATCCCGGTGCTGGCGCAACCGATGGAAGCCGTCCTTCTGTTGGTTTGACTTGGCTGAACACACACACCAAATGATGCACGCAGTCACCACCAACGCAGTCATGGAGGCAGCTGCAAAGAAGGAAAAGCAGAAATGCAAATTGATGAATACACATGAATGCTGACCTATATACTTATGCACAGGTCGTCAACAAACCACTGTACCTGATCAAATGTCCAAATCTTAGTCCAACCTAACATTGGCCATCTCCTAGTTAGGTTTACCTCGCTTCTTTGTATTAACACCATAATAATATAATTGTTGTCTTTTTCAGTATGATTTCATTTACAGGTTCTTACCTGCACTGGCCACCACAAACTCCCTTGGCAGGCCAAAGATACTGTTGTCCATGTCAAACTCAATGATGATAGAGCTGGCAGCTTCGTAGGAAGACACCACCACCTGTGAAGATTACCATAACTCATATGAACCTTTCAATTCACAGGGTCTACAGAGTATGTTTCAACATATTAAGAAAAGGGGTTTAAAACTAAGTATGATTTTTAATATTGCTGGAACCATCGTTCATGATCAATTCCCTTGGAATACAAATGCCAAACAAATAAAACATGCTTTAACATTTGATCTCACTTAAAAAATAAAAATAAACATTTAACCATAAACGGAGTCAAATGCATATCCTGACTTCTAACACAAGAGCACAGGGTACTTTACTACAAGCACATGCCAATCGCCTTGTTAAACGAGCCTCAATGATTGCAGGTGTGGCTGAATAGCATTAGGGGTAGGCTACATTGAATCTCTGAATCGATGGAGGTCTTGCTGCTGAGAATTACACATATCTGAACATTTATTTTGGAAGACTAAATTCTCTGTTGATATTTAAAAAGAAAAATAAGACTATATTGTTAAAGGGGAAGCAAAGCCCTGTTGAATTCACTTAGTGAGTAAAGTGTAATCATTTTGCAAGACATTTAATGGAGCAACACCCGCCAGGATATCAACCCATGCAGTTTCCAATATGACAAAAAATGGTGTCAATTGTCCACACAATCAAACAGTGTTGCCAAATTGTAAGTGCACCGTTTTTGTTTTGTTTAAATATCGGTTGTATAAATTTCTTGAAAAGATGATGTAAATTCCTAATGTCTCTTTAACCTGTCCATCTCGTATCACCAGAGGAGTGAGATGCGGCCCTGCTATAGCCTACGCCGGAGTATTCGCTGTCCTAAGAAATACGGAGATGGTACTAAGGAGAGGCCCGACACGTTGGCCATTACTTGTGATCTGGACCTGGTGACAACGCAAAGTGAAGGGGACCTCCAAAGGCCCTTGGCAGACAGATACACAAGAAACGCTGCTATTCTACCTGATCTGGAGCTCTCCCACGGTCTGAAGGCCGACGCTACCCAGGAACAGGTTTTGATTAACGGGCCAACGTGGGAGCCAGAAGCTTTAATAATCCATGGCTACACGGTGGAGGAATATCAGCAAACGTATCACTCGGTTGTAGATCCCCTGCTCTCCACTCTCTGTGGGGAGACCGTGGCCTACAGCCTGGAGCTGGGCTGGGCCATAAAGGAGCAACTGTTTGAAGAGCTTGCCTACCCTACGCTGCACATTTCAGAGCAACCGAATGGAAGGCTGGAGGTGACTGAACGATTCTGCGTGCTTCGCTCCACACCTTATATACAGGTGGACACTAAAGAGGAACCGCCGTGCCAGTCCAAAGACGAACAGTAAAGTGACCCTTCCGCAATGTACCCATTTAGTTGTGTTGTCTTTTGTTTTTCCAGTACCGAATGGCAATCTTGATATTTGAAATGTCAAAATGGGTTTGACATTGCAATGCGTGTGTTATGCATCATGTTCTTTTCATTAACGGTTCAAAACAAAAGATTAGTAGCACAGTTTGGCGACTGTATATATTCGGGTTGCATCTGGTCTATTTTTATGATCGATCATTAAAAAACAGACCCATATCAGTTTGCAGCTTGTTCATTTTGTTTTTGAAGATGAAATGAGTTAACAGCCACTTCTCAGATAAGATGTATACATTTCTTGTATACAGAGTATTGCATTGCATGTACTGTACAATATATTCTTGAGGGGTCTGATATGACTGGAAATACAAGAGCCGTCGAGATTTTTCTGGGATGTTCTCCCTGTAATCTGTTTAAGATTTCCAAAATTACCGAAGAAAATTTACATTACAAATCCTGAGGCTGTTAACCTGAAACGCATTACCTGTCGCGGCCATTCACAGGTCTTTTTATGCCACTAGACAATTCACAGGCCTTTATCTTTTAACTGGAGACAAAGCATGTACGATTGAATCTTATTCTGCCTTCGCTTGCACACACGTATATATACACACCTCTTGCCGTTGTTGCTGGTAACCATCTGCAACAGCTTCAATTGTGTGGCTGCCAGGCACCAACAGGGCATGAAAGTAGCCTCCCTCTACAGTGAATATCCGTACCCCCCCATTCAGAACTATCATGGCACCCACAATGGGCTTCCCACTCCTGTCCCTCACCACACCACGCACTCCTTTTTGGACCTGGAAGAATAAAGGATATACACATTTATTTTATGCTGCAAGATTCTAATTCTAAAGGTAGGCTTCTTAAAGGGGAACAACGGCCATTTTTATAAAATTGATATTATTCAATCTGGAGGCTATATAACATGATGGAACAAATACTGCAACCTGCTCATGAACGTGCATATTTTGCGGACGCACCGGGAAACCATTAGAGGGCCACGTTATCAAAGTCAACTTTGAGGCAGTCCCTATGGACAAATGAAGTGTATCGAATTTGCATTAAAAATAAACATGCTTTCCGAATATATTCTATGTCAACAATTCAACAAACACTTCTGAGACAGGGAAAATGTCATACCTTTCTGACTTTTGTTGTCCAGTAATTATAGTTCATACAAGTGCTCTCCAACGAAGCTCTGAAATCCACTGGAACGGACTAATCCATAACGGGATTTCAGCGCATGCTAGCTTAGAGGCACGCATTTTCTGTTTGCTATATAAATAGCTAGACAATCTTATAGAATATTGAATTATATCTAGCTATATATTGTTTGCCAAATAGTTCAAGGTGCCTTATTGGTGTGCTGTTTCTGGTTGCGCTAAGTACAAGCTAGCATATGCTGAAATCCTGTCATGGATTAGTCCGTTCCAGTGGATTTCAGAGCTCTGTTGCAGAGCACTTGTATAAACTACAATTACTGGATGACGAAAGAAGTCAGAAAGGTATGACACAGTTTCTCTGTCTCAGAAGTGTTTATTGTTGACATAGAATATATTCAGAAAGTGACAGCATGTTCATTTTTATTGCAAATCCGATACTCCATTCATTTGTCCATAGGGACTGCCTCAAAGTTGACTTTGATAATGTGGCCATATAGTGGTTTCCCGGCGCATCCGCAAAATATGCGCGTTCATGAGCAGGTTGCAGTATTTGTTCCATCATGTTATATAGCCTCCAGAATAATATACATTTTATAAAAATGGCCGTTGTTCCCCTTTAACTATTGTGTCATAATACCAAATATGTTTTTTTAATGATAAAATATAAGTATATGTATACAAAGTATTCCATTTTTATTTGTATAGGACAGTGTAAATGGAATAACACAGTTGCCTTAAAGGAGGGGTATGCAGCGAGGATTCTACATATTTTTTGTTATAATATTTGCATTTGTCATGATGTATTGATGGTAAACAATAAATTATGTTTTAAAAAAATCACCAAAATCCATAATAGATTAGGGGTACGGGAGCAAATTTAACTCCAATCAATTTAACCAATCAAAATCTGCTACCAGTAAGATTGATTGGCCGAATTAGCTGTCCGTCAACAGCCGAAACCAGAAACGAAAACCAAATCTGCGGTAATATTGTCAATGTAAAGATTGTGACCTAGAGCACCAAGCTATCTATGGCAGGGGGCAGGCTCATCAATCTGATTCTGTTCGAAAAAAGGCATACCCCTCCTTTAAGGTAGAAAATAAGTCAATCAATCAATCAATCAATCAATCAATCAATCAGTCTGTCTGTCTGTCTGTCTGTCTGTCTGTCTGTCTGTCTATCTCTCTCTGTCTGTCTGTCTGTCTGCCCATTTTTGTGTAATGGGGGAATATGTGCATTTAGACATCTTGGCTGCCAACCATCCACATTTGCAAGATGTAAAAAAAAAAAGATCAGAGGTACTGTAATAGCTGTAGTTAGCTATGAAATTAAGAATTAATAACTTTCAGAGCCAACCAGAGTAATATCTTCACAGAGCCAAGTTTGTAATGAATCACATTTGACGGAGGTTTTCTGCACTACACTGCGCCACAGCCTTCTAAAGCCAGAGTAGCCTACAACAATGGCCGTACCCTAACAAATACAGATGATCATGTAATGAAAGGGATAATCATGTCTGTGTCGTTCATCTAAGGACCCTACATGTCTGGCCGATGTTGAATAGAATAAAAATGTCCTCAAAAGAAAAATGAAAAAGTCAAAATGGGTAAACATTGAAAAGACCCCATGTTTTATCATTCCCCTGGTTATTTTGATAATAGTTCTTATTTCAACTCAGTTCGTTGCTATCTCTACTTACAGTATATAAAATTGGAGCCCTTGTTGGAGTAAACGTAAATTAACTTTATATTTGTTTATGTTTCAACGATGATGAACTATGAATAATTCACGGATGACATGGATTTTCCGCCATTAAACCATTTTCATAAGTGTAAAATTATAACCAAATCACGATGCTCAAAATGATCAAATAGTAGGCCTATTTGGCAGTTGAAAAACATTGTTCCTCCGTGAAAAACCTCACAGCAAGTAATTACAATGTAAAAACAGATAAGGATAACTGTAGGGCTTTTTTAATGGAGTTTTGCTATGCACCTTTAAAGAGAAAAGAAGAGAGAAAAGAAGAGAAATTAGCTATTGCACTGCTTTAAAAACCATTTAAATTGAATGACCCAAATCCAATGTATTATGATTTATCGCTGCGCATTCATTTTACATCGTAAATACTCCCTCAGCCCCTTAGCAATGCATACAGATCAGATTTTGCTGCACAGTGTCTTTTGATAAGTTATTTACAAGCCATATTCTTGTTTTTAATCATATTGGGTTATGGCACAGTCTTCCATTGCCTCGCAGATCAGCCAATGCATTAGAAATGATGGTGCTTAACGCACCCCGGCCTGCTGTCTCGGTTTCAACATTGCTTTGATGCAGTAGAGTAGTAAAATTTGTATGTATGTATTTAATACATACATAGGTGCACTTTTCTTCATAATGTCTGAATAGTCTTGTAGTGGGCTGCAAAAATCCAATGTGACTTTAAAGAAACTGTAGATCTCAATGTATGCGCCTTGGTAATTTGAATGTTTGTTTCTTTTTTAATCAGCGTAATTACTTTTCTTGTCAAAGACTTTGAATGCTCTCTGAGAGAAATTGCGTGCAGCTGTTCTCAAGTTTAAGATATGTAAATGGCCCTCGTTTCTAACTGGAAGTACTGTGTGTGTGTGTGTGTGTATCACAGATGCACCAGAATAAAGAAGGAATGGGATAGAGCATTCAATTTACACACTTCAGCATGAGCAATAAAAAAAGTGTGAGTGTGTGTGCGTGTGTGTGAGAGAGTGCGTGCATGTGTGCATGCGTGCATGTGTTTGTGTGTGATATACTGGAAAACTAAGCAGGGAAAAATGTTGACATGTTTTTATTGTGCGTCCTTGTGCATCAACGAGTGCGTTCGTGCATCTATTGCGGTTCTGGTGCCTATCAAGAAATACATAGACAAGACATAAATTAGAAATGTCGCGTCCAGCCATTACTTGAGGACTGGAGACGTGCTCCGTTTCCATCTGCCCCGATACCTCAGTCTGGTTTCTATGTGGCCGAATGCACGGTGAAAACCTCTGTTAAACGGCGTCGGTCAACAACTGGCTGGGAGCATCCGTTCCACTTCTTGCTTAAGCGGAGCACGTGCAACGAGGATTAAAAATGGAGGCCGCTCGGACTGCCACCGTGCCATCTGGACAGAGGTTTAGCTGCAAAGGGCTGGGAGGGCAGGAGATTGCTGAGTGGTTAGAATTTGGCATGACTGCATTCTAATGAGGCTTTTGATTGCATTCAAATCATTTTTATGAATGTGATTTAGTGAGTATTCACTTTTTGCCATGTTTTTTTTTTTGCCAAATACACTTAGCAGTACAATATGCAACGAGTTTCTCTCACTTAGCAGTACAATATGCAACAAGTTTCTCTCACTTAGCAGTACAATATGCAACGAGTTCTCTCACGTTAGCAGTACAATATGCAACGAGTTTCTCTCGAGCTAGTGCACGCATGGCTAGACATAGTGCACGTGAGAATGGCTAATATATGGGGCTTTTCCACTGTCACTTTTGGCCTCGCCGAGCCGAACCATGCCGCGCCGATTTGCTTTTCCATTATCAATTTAAACGCGCCGAGCTGTGCCGTACCGCGCCCGGAATGGACCCTCTCCAGAGTGGGGCCAAAGCGCGCCCGACACGCCTCAAGCGGGCTGCGGTGATGTGATTCGTTATCATTCAGAGGCCAGCTGTGACGTCGGATCCGGCTTCCTCATTGATTCATTCTTATGCTACACTCGCGACTGTAAACAGTTCATTGTTGATCAAATAAATAAAAGAAAAGAAAGAAAATGACGAGCGCGTGGTCCGTTAACGACACACAAGCTCTGTTTGTTGTGTGGAGTGAAAAGATTCGTTATCATTCAGCGTCTGCAAGAGCCATTATTCAGGGGATTCAGAGGTGCACGGTTGCATTTTGTGCTGTGTGTAATAGACAAACGGTATATGCAATGCAAAACAATGAATTAGAAAAAAAAGCAATCTAATAAACGGGAGGTTTATTATTTACTATAGTGAAGAATATTTCTCCGCCAGCGCTAAAGGTAAACTGAAGTGA
>OMPB01071104.1:0-14371 GCA_900312615.1 Stylephorus chordatus | reverse complement strand
ACAAACTGCGTTTTTGGGGGATTTTTTTGGGGGGGATGATTGTTTGCCCATTCAGCACCTATTGCACTCCCAGTCATCCCTAGGGGGGGGATCCCTCCTCTATTACACTCCCAGTCATCCCTAGGGGGGGGATCTCTCCTCTATTACACTCCCAGTCATCCCTAGGGGGGGATCCCTCCTCTGTGATCCTCTCAAGGCTTCTTCCGTTTTCCCCACGGGGTTTTTTAGGGAGTCGTTCCTTGCCCTTTGGAGGGCTCCGGGCTGGGGGGTGTCGTTATAAAGGTGGGCCTGTAAAGCCCTTTGAGACTGTAAAAGTGATAAAGTGCTATACAAATAAATACTTGACTTAATAAATTGATTCCACGTTACGTTTTTTTTTTCTTTCTTTTTTTCGAAAGATATTTTCTTCGGGATAGATTTATTTTGTTGGTTTCAGGTCAGAGTTGGTCAGTTGGGGGAAATCAGAACTGACCCCCGAATCTCCCGTTAAAAAAAGGTTGTTTCTTTACAAGCCGTCTTAAATGCAGTGAAAACACAGCTACAGTGTATTCGGACAGTTGTCTTGTTTACAGTTGTTTTAAAACACATCAAAACTTAGACAGGACTAGAGTAACAGAAAGCAGCAGGCTTCAGTCCTGGAGTAAGAGCTCTCACAAAGCCCTTCTAACATTACGTAAACCCATATTGCTTAATATGCTGTCACACTGATTATTCTTACTCCAAAGTCCAAAGTAAATGGAAACATCTTTCCTCACCCTTGAAACAAAACCTGTTTTCTACAACACTCCCTCTTTAAAACCCAGCTTCACATGTCTCCCTCGGAGTATTGCAACCACATGTCTTTGACTACTAGTGTGTGGCGTCCCTTTCTCTGGTTGGGAGATAAGAACGGCCCTCACACAAGAGCTAGTACCAATCTGTGCATGGCACTCGTCAACACTCTGTCCACACGCACGCACGCACACACGCACACACACACACACACACACACACACACACACACACACACACACACACACACACACACACACACACACACTGTAACGATGCCTCAGATTTCACAAAGGCAACAAGCACTGACCGATTTTGCTTCTCATCTGTATATAATGTATTTGCGCAGTCTAACATCCCATGTAAAGTCCGGTAGCACCGAGCACTGTTTCCTCTTCCTCTCTCCCTCCCACTCTGCCTCTTGGCTCCTCCCACATATCCACTGGCCCTGCCTCTAGTTCTCTCACTCCAGTACTCACGGCCTCTGCACGTGGACCAACGCGTGCACATGACTGGAGTGTGTGAGGTGGGGAGAGATTTAAAGACACGCAATCGCAAACAATCCACACACTCCTCCAGCCTGTATCTTGGTGTTTTGACCCTACTGTACATGAATAATTGGCTAGCAGGGAACACTGACTGTGCTGTCCACTGTGCGAGCACAGTTCACATGCCAAATCACCTTCTTTACAGCTTTGAGGTGGCCTCAGCAAGAGCCATCTTTCTTCCTGCAACTTTTGCTCTCTACCACATCTTCTTTTTTTTCTCTCTCCACATACCTCCCTGCTCTCAAGCTCAATATAAACAATTCAACAGAACTCCTTTGGTATAATTGTATAAAAAAGTATATTCAGTGCATTACGACATTTATAACTGCTTGGTTGAATTCAGATCCATAGTTCTTTGACTTTGCTGATATTTTTGGACTCCACGGGACAGAGAAGTGCTTGGTCACCATGGTGTTTATTAGGAACTCAAAAGGGTGGGGGGCTGGGGGGCTGGGATAAAATGCTGAATCACAAGCCTATGGGAACATTTGAAGAACACAACAAAACCTGGCTTGCATTTCAGTCACTACTGCTTTGTAAAACTACTTACTTGGAATTGAAGCGCCCTTCCAAACTGTGCCTATTCTGCAGAACCCTCTTTGATACCCTCTTTGACTATTAGCATTGTATATTGATTTTGACACCCCTTACTAAACGTTGCTACATTGCCCACATCATTATCTGTCATAGGACACAGAGTCTCTGGTTCAACATTGACTTCACCTGGTTGAATTCAGTGCGAGTCCACTTACCATGTAGACAGTCACTTCCTCCCAGCATGCCCTGCGGCTGTGCCACCTCCAAGCCGATGAGCGAAGGGGACGAGGACGAGGACGAGGAGGACGAAGAGCAAGGGGGCGGCGAGGACGGCGGACACTGGGAGCTCTGGTTGGGCACAGCGGACTGGGAGCTCTGTGAGGGGACCTGGGCGGTGCTGGAGCTGTTGTTGTTGGGGATGCTGCCCATGCCGTTGTCAGTGAGGAACTCCTCTAAGTCCATGTACTGCAGCTGAAACAGGCCCCCGTCAGCAGGCAGGCTGCGGTCCCAGAGCAGGGGCCCCAGGAACTGGTTGAAACCTCCACCTCCGCTGTTTCCACCACCTCCTCCTCCTCCGCAGGTATTGCTGCTGTTGCTGCTGCTCCTCATAGAGCACGGCCCCAGGGAGTCCTCATCCAGGTCCAAAGATCTGTCTTTGTCTGCCATAGAGGGAGGGGTTGAGAGTAATTATTAGGTTGGGGATGATTTGCTATCGATGCATTTCATTGGTCCAGGTAACAAAATCTGGACCAATTCAGCTCCTGGACCAGTTCCCGGTTTTTATACCAGAATATGATTAATTATTTTGCTGCCCTGTGTTATTAACATCGACTCTGCAGTGTTAAGAGCCTGGCAAGCACATCCCAACAGATGCACTGATCTCTCATTCTCTCTTCATCCCACTCCCTGTATATCTCTCTTTCTCACTGTCTTTCTATCATAGCCAAACATAGACACAGATGGACCAGATGGTAGCTGAATTGAAGCATTAATCAGGAAATGAAATTAATTTGTTGTAATAACAAACTTAATCTTCTTAACGAATCTTATAATATCTGGCGCCTTTTGGAAAAGCAAGCATTCACAGTGCATGTCTTCATGGCATTAGAGATAGACCATAACATGTCGTCATTGTAATCTAGATCCTACTTTAAAGTTGTGGTTGAGATTATAAACAAGGTCACTGAGGAGTCATACTGAACTGCAGTCTTTTAGAGCATTATACTTCATCATCTAGCATCCAAACAAAGAGGAACACGAGTATTTGCTTTAGAAAATGTTTAGGATGCGCATTATATCAAAGCCATGATCACAACATCCACATTGAATGATATTTCAGGAGGGTCTGCACTCAGAAATTGATATTGAACAGTCAGGAGATAACACAGTTGTATACCCCCCCATAGCAGGGGATTGCTCTTCCAATTCATTCCAGCCATAAAAATGGGTAAGACTGATAGTGGGAGAAAATGTTCACCTTTTATGTCAGATGTGCCTTTAACCCGCTGGTCCCCCTTCACTGGGTGCTGTAGGAGGGATTTTAGACCTGCCATTGAGCTCAGGTGTCCTCCAGAGAGAGAGCCTCCAGGCTGAGTACAACTGCCAAACTGCGGGCTCGCACCGGCTGGAAGGTCGGGGGTCAGGAGCTGTGAGAGCTGCCTGGACATCCTTGACCAGATGGAGTCGTAGGACAAAACCTTGGTCTCAAACGGAAATGCGTTGAGCGGTCTGGAACAGCTACCAAAAAGAAGAATGTGTTTATAATATGCATGTATACATACATGCATTCGCGTGAGTGTGTGTGCGTGCGTGCGTGTGTGTGTGTGTGTATGTGTGTGTGTGTGTGCATAAGAGAGCAATACTGTAGTTTAGGGAAGTACAAATAGACCAGAGTTATCAATATTCTATTAAAGCAGTTGTGGAATAATTGTCATATCTAAAAAATAAAATCATATTAATGCCTACCGTAGTATATGATAAGCAGATATTAAAGAATTCCAAGCCTTAAATAAAACGTAGACTGAGGTGCGACTTTACCTTTTGATTATTGCCAATTACGTTTGCTCAATTCCATGAAGAATCATTTTCATGCAAGTATTCCATCAAAGACAGAAAGAGACAACGTCTTCTGTGCAGATAAGTAGTCTCTTTCAGTGGAGTAGTCTGGGGGAAAATAAGTCAGAAAATTCGTATACCGAGTCCAAAAAATAGACAGCAAAAAATGTAATCCGAAGATTGGTCGACAGTTTGTAAAGTTTCACGAAATATAACTACTTAAATGTCGATCACTCGACACGAGATCAAAAATCATTTTAAAGCAAAGAAAACAGTGTCCTTGTCCAAAACACCAAATAAAAACAATGCGTAAAGAGAAAACACAACGGAGAGAGCTGTGCCTCTATGGTCCTATTGGTCAGATGACAAGTTGTATTGCTCTTTACCTTCTATCCTGTCGCGCTCTCCAGTTTGTTGGGAGGAGGGGGGGTCTTCCTGTTTCTCTGTACTTTTTTGCATCCGACACATATAGTCACGGGCACGGTCTTGAGTTTGGGCCGCGCGACGGCTGTCCTCTCAGCTGGAACGAACACGGGTAGTTCACGTGACGTCACATCATGCAAGCCAAAGCGCAAGTGGGGCGTGTTTAGGTGATTCTCAATATTTATGAGACACACCTACCTCGTGCCACACCTCGAGGAGGCATCCCATAAACTGTTGGTTTGTCTGATCAAGTTGACAGATATCAAAACAATGCATTTTCGAACATATTAAGACCTGTTCTACAATGGCAGGGTGTGCTTCCTTGGAGACTAATGAAAAGAGTAATTTGTTTTTAAATGGGTTTTTCTACCCTTATTATAAACATCCTCTGCTTCATTCAGCCTACATGTAACTTTGCCTTTGAGGAATGATTTATTAGTGGGCAGAAGGGAATAGTTTCCATTTCTCTCGGTAATCCACAGAAAACGTGAGTGTGTGCCGCTTTTCAGGCGAGAGGAATGCAACAGCACGTTGCTTCCTTCGACAGAATCAGCCACTGTAAAAGAGCTGTTCCAGGCTCCAGTGCACGTGTTTCAGACACGCGGGCATGAAGCTTGTCTGCTTGCCGCTTTGGTTTTGATTGGCTAAACGTGTCTCCGCCTGTACCAAATGCCTATTGGACACAACTAGGTCAACTTCTCCGCCCCGTGGATTCCCCAATGCTACAGCCGCGTGAGATTAGTTCGAAACACAAGCGCGAGGTGTCTTGGACTACTGTACAGAAATACACGCACATGGTAAACAAAGCGTCATGTACAGTCCCCTTGTTTTCCAGAATTGGACGTGCAGTAATAAAATAATGGGACACGGTGTTGTGGGTTTTCACATATAGGCTACGCATTTTTACTCAGATTCCTTGCAATGGTGCTGGTCTACTTATTGGTTCGTTTTATAGAAATAAAAAGCGGTATGATTTTACACATCATACTATTAATTACTTTACCATGGCACAATCCTACTGCATGGTACTGATTACAGTTTCGTCCTTAAGCCAACAGCAGCCTAGTGTGATGAACAGCATAAATGGGCGCAATTGAAGATAAGCGCCATTTCTTCATTTTATATTTAATCAATTAAACTGCAAATGTGCCTGCCTTTAATTGAGAAAAAAACACTACATGAAAAAAAACGTACATTGTGTTTACAGTATATGGTAGACACTTTAAAAATCGAATAAAGATCATAAAGTTAAAAAGGGGAATTTAATGTTGGTAAATATAAAATGTTATATCCAAACAACACATCAGAAATACACACAAGCCCAGACAAGCTAAAGCTTTGTGTCACCTAAAGTCGGCCCCCTATCCGTGTGAAATACATGTGACTGCAACATTCAACCACACAAGGACAGAGAGAATCAAAGCCTAAACGAACTACCTACTGCCATCTTGTGGACTGCAAATACATGTGAGGTTTTACACTATCGTAGACTCGTATATTATGTGGTGGTCAGTCACATAGAAATGAAATATTTGGCCAACTTTTTACATTGTGTATTTTCCCAGTGATATGGGATTTATTGGTGTATCCACTAAATTATTAAACAGTAATATTCACTTTGGTAATAACTTAACATCTAATCCATATCATATTTTTCTCGTTATAATTCATTTCTTGCATTTAAAAAAAAATGGAAACAAATGAGTCACACTCATGGTTTATTTAATGCTGAAATAGAATCAACTACTGACTTTTCAGTAAATAAAGTGATATAAATCTACATATAACTATCATCTTTTTTTCTTTAGAAGAAAAAATCAAGGCTTTAGAAGGGTGTGCACATTACTAATGTAAATAAAGTGACATAATGTATGTAAAACTAGTTCTTTAGAAGAAGAAAAAACAAGGCATGACAGGGTAACATGATGCAGTTAACAAAAAAGGGTTAAAAATGAGAGGCATGTAGTGATTGAGTTACACATACATACATGTAATCATACATTTGTTTCTATGATAGGTCCTTGTCTTAGTGTCTGTGTAGAAGAAACAAATCACAGCAAAAAAAGACCCTACAAATAACATAAGCAGATGTTATAGTACACCTATTTAACCTGTCTTTAATCTCTTGGTATAAAAAATAGGCATCACACCTCAAATAAACTAAATGAAGTGAACATGAAAAGCAAGGCTTTCAGTTAAGTTTTGCTTTTGGCAGGAGGTCTTATACTGCCCACTTGTAAATTTACACTATTTGTGATCAAAGTTCTAGAGAATATTTAGCACTTAAAAAAAAAAGGTTTATACTAATAATCTTTAGGGGTTTACAGAACCAACCATCACAAATGGGATTTCACAACCTCTGCAAGAAAACTGCTCAGAGAACAAACATGCACAGGCGAGCTGACTCTATCAACAATTATCTTTGTTCCAATGTCCCTACTTCTAGTTAATGCACTTTACATTTTTATTTTATTTTATTATATATATTTTTTCCCAAAAATCCTCAGAGCTTCTAAAGGAAGAACAACAAGATAAAGTACACGGCGGAGACGGTTATCATACAGCAAAAAAGATGTAGCAGGGATGCTAGTGAGGATTTGGTGACGAGAAATACATTAGCAGGTCATGTCACTTAAACTTGTCTAGTAACAGCACAGTGTCAGCCAAGCCTAGTGGCAATGCACTTAAGGGGTTAATGATCCTAAGGAAACAGTCACACAGTTGAAACCTCTTCCAACACAATTTGGAATAATTTCAAGTGATATTTTTATAGAACGCTCTACAGTAGTTTTTTTTTGTTTTGTTTTGTTTTTTAACACGCTCCAGTGTCAGTAGAGTACATTTTTGATATAGAAATCAAGCAAATACAACAACTCTCCAAAAAGGCATTTGTCGCCTCGATCTTAGTTCTTTTTTTCTTGTCTTCAAATCTTTGTTGAAGTTTTGTAAGCCACTTGTAGAGATACTAGTTTCTCAGTATCCGTACACATCCTGTTGAAATGAGCTCTCGCTCGGATCCTTGTGGTTCCTTCTCTCCGACGGCTTCAGGCTGATAATGGATCCTCGCCGGGGCCCTTTGGATCTGCGACAGCAGAAGGCTTTGTGTCTGTAGAGGAGAGTAGCATTCCAGAAGCAGGCAAAGCAGCGTCGGCAAGAAAATGAGCCTCTGGCTCGATGGGACGATCGGTGAATAAAGGCCGCCAAAGGCCTTTGAGACTGCTTCCCACATGCAATGCATTGAAGTCGCTCCTGGGGGTTCAAGGCTTTTTGTGGGTGTTTTACAGCCCTGTGCACTAGCAGCCCTGCTTGGCACGAAAACATTGCATTAGGGCAAATTGGGCAGGAAAAATATTTGACGGGGACTTTGATCGACCTCAAGATCTGTACCTTCATTCCACCAGTTGTGACAAGTTCATACCCTCCTCCTCCTGGTTCACCCCCTCGCCTGATCTTTAAAAGTAGAGTGCCTGGCTTTTTATTCTTTAACCGCCGTCTAGACACCGACCCAATCTTACTTTCCCTCTTATCCCACTTACCTCTAGCTATACCCGATGACTCCAACCTGCTCCCCATCTGTACCCTCCGTTTGGACCTTTTTTTTTTTTTTTTCTTGTGCCTTTTCATTTCATCGGGCAAACACTGGATGCTCTGCCCATGATGTTGGTGCGACTGGGTGCTGATGGACTGATGATGATGATGATGTGAGTGGTGATGATGAAGATGATGATGCTCAGTGGAAGGGAGCTCTGTAAGCGGTTGAAAAGGGGCAGTGGTGTGGAGTGTATGACTACGGGAGCCCGCAGGATAGATATGCTCCCCTTTTACCCCCGCGGGAGAGTGCTGGTGCTGGGGAGGCATTACTGTGGAGTTTGGGGGGAGAGGCTGAGAATAAGGCATGGCAGTGGAGGCCGGGGGTTGGGCCACTGCAGCATCATAAAACAAAGGAGAGTAACCAGCAGGTGGTTGTGGGGCTGCCTGCTGGTGACTATGAGTTACAACACTGTGGCTCTGCCCTGCGTGGCTTTCAACAGGAGGAGCCATTTGTAACAGAGCGTTGGTGGCGGCCTCGCTCTCTGACGTAGACTGACCGACATCGACCCCGCCTCTGTCGTCTGCTGCCCCGCTGCCACCTTCTCGTGGGTTGGACTGGTCGGCGCGCGTCAGCCCATGTTGGGACTGTCGATGTCTAGTGAGGCTATTGGAATAAGCAAAGGCCTTGCCACATACCTCGCAGCAGAATAACTTTTCACTGCCACCTTCATGAACTGTCTGGTGATGGGCGGTCAGGTGGAAGTGATGGCGGAATGACTTCCAACATATAGCACAGGTGTAAAGCCGGGGCGGAGGTTGGGTGTTGGAGCCTTGAGGTTTTACATCTTGAGCGTATGAGTAATAGGAGGAGGAAGAGGAGGTGTTTGCTGCTTCGTTCTGACTCCTGTCTTGGGCTACGCTACATTGAGTGTTGGGGTTAAAATTGTTCAGATTTTCCCCAGCTGGTGTTGTAGGAACCTCTTCTAGCTCCCCCTTCTGGTGGAGTTTACTGTGCCTCCTGAGGCTCTGTGAGTATCCAAACTCTTTTCCACAGATTGTGCATTTGTAATTCTTCGCCCCAGAGTGTACAGTTTGATGTTTGCTAAGGTGAAAGGCCTCTCGGAAATATTTTCCACAGACAGTGCAGTGATGAGACTTTTCCCCAGTGTGAACACGGTCATGCCTGCGTAAGGTCTCACGACGTGCAAATCCCTTGCCGCAGATGCTGCAGAGATAAGGACGAGGAAGACCACCGGGGGCAGATCTAGTGGTGTATTGTCTGCGTTTGGTCGGCTGCCCAGGAGCCGTTGGATCTTTTTTGGCTCTTGGCTTTCGGGGGCGCTTTGGTTTAGTAGTATTCTGTGGGTTACTGTTCATGCCTTCTTGGTTCCCCCCTCCTCTGAAGTTTTTATCTATACCCGACGTAGATGATGGAGACCCCAGGGGACCTAACCCAAGACCACCTAACAAGCCCCCAATAATATCACCCCTGTCATCACCCCTGTTTCCACTGCTACTAGCTGCAGTTATAGCAGAGATAGCATTATTGACAGAACTAGTCACATCGTCTTCTGAGTCATCCAACAGAGAGGACAGGGGGAGGTGTGGCTGTGGTGTTTGATGGTGATGCTGGTTTTGACTCTGCGGATGAGGATGCAGAGTTGGGGCCAAGGGGGCCTTCCTTAGTGCCGGCCCTGTCATCCCACTTCCACATGGGGAGGCCCCAGAGTAGCATGGAGATGGGTTATCTTGAGAATGGTGATCATCATGGTAACCTGGGTAACGATTTCGAGAGTAGTCAGAGGGATATTTACCATCTGTTCTGTCCCTGTCATTTGGATTCCCTCCCCTGCTAGAGTGAAAAAGACCATCACAAACTAGACCAGATTTTGGGTCTCCTTCACCTACTATGATGACACCATCCTCCTCCTCAGTTTTCCCATAAATAACACCTCTGCCGCTCTGGTAAGTTTCTGCACCCTCATTTCCTGCTTCACTACCTCCACCCAATCTGTCATTGCCATTAGTCCCCGTCTTGCTGCCCCGATGTTTGGGTCCCCTACCTGGCTTACCGCAAGTTCCTGAGGCAGCATGGTTAAGGAGAGAGGTGCTTTCACGAAAGGATCGACCACAGGCAGGACACCGGAATGGCTTTTCTTCATGAATCTTCTCATGGCGAGTCAGTGACTCTCTGCGATTAAACGCCCGAGAACACGTTGAGCAGCCGTATGGGCGGGCAGCAGAGTGTATAACACCATGCTGGAGCAGGTGGCCTTTTTTCTTAAAGCCCTTGCCACAATCAGAGCAACTGAAGGTCTTATCGGGGCTGGAACAGGAATGGGACGAGGGCTGTGCCATTTCTTGAGTGGAGTGGGGAAGGGTTGGGTCTGGTTGTGTTTTGATGTGAACTGGATTCGGGCCGGTCACAGCTGTATTGCTCGTACCTGCTGCTGTTGGCTCATGCATGCGCAAATGCCTTCGAAGGCTTGACAGGTGATTAAAGCTTTTGTTGCACTCTCCACAGTTATAGACTGACTCAGCATCAGGTTGTGTGTTGTCAGTTTGCAATGAGCCTTGGCTATCCCGTTTGGAATGGTGGGAATTATTAGTAACCAGCACCGAGGCTGCAGTAGAAGAGGGAGCAGAAGAGGAAGAGGAAGATACCACAGATGATGATGAAGACGAATTAAGAAGGGAGGATGGGTCCGCTCCAACACTTGTCATACCAACCCCGCCTCCAATTAATGCAGGGGGTTGACCATGGCTAAGCCCTCCTCCACTACTGGTAGTATTAGGATTCCCACTGTGGCTGCTGTGGCCGTGGCTACTGCTGCTATTACTGCTGCTATCTGATTTTCTCTGGGGCAAGTAACCTGCCATCGCCTTCTTCCTTCTACTGCTGCTACCACTTCCCCCTCCACTGCTTTCCCCTTTGCCATCGTCTTTTGACAAGGATAAATGAAGTGGCAGCGGTAGGGGCAAGCCTGCTTCTTGCTGCATTAAAGAAGCTATTTGATTAGACGAGAGGACAGGGATGCCCTGAAAGTCAAAACCACTCAGGGAAGATGGCTGGGAGCCTGGGTGGAGGTGGTGGTGAGAATGAGTGTGAGGATGAGACAGTGTGTGGGGAGGCAGTTGTTGTTGCGGTGGGGGCTGCTGTGTGGGTGGCTGTGACTGGGGAGTGGTGTGGCCATGTGAGTGAGAAGAATGCAAAGCAGGTGGAGGCGCAAGGCTAGAACTAGAATCCCCACCGGATTGACCTAAGCCTATCCCCAGGTGGCTGTGGGTGCCTTGTTGGACCAGAAATTGCTCTAGACTGGCATTGGCGGGCACCCCAGAAAGGAAATACTGATTAGCTGCCAACATGCAACTGAACTGTTGGTGGAGACTTCGTGCATCAGACTGTGTCCCAACTAGCTGATTACCCAGTGAACTGACTGCACTACTGCTTGAAGGGTTGTTGGAGTTGGCCACTGAGCTAGAGGGTGAAGGAGAAGAGGATGAGGGGCCAGGGGACGCTTGAGGTACCGAAAGACCTGGGTGCAAGGGAGGTGGGGGTGGAGGTGCAGATGTGACTAACCCTCCTAAACCTCCAGAACTTCCACCAGCACTGCTTCCACCAGCAAAATGCTCAAAGCGGCTTACGCCGGGGTGTAGCTGCTCCTGTGCTAGTGTGGTCTCAGACGGATGAAAAGAGCGTAGGAACTGCGGGTAACCAGGAACGTGACTGGAACTGCTCCCACTCATCTTGCTCGACTTAGAGCGGGAGCTTTGGGAGGAAGAAGGCTGTTGTTGGAGGGGAGGGGGAGGAGGGGCACTCATCTTTGCAAAAATGGAGGCAGAATCAGAAAAGGCGTTACTTCTTGACCCCTGAAGGGGGCCCAAGCCCAGCCCGGAGAGAAGAGCTCCAGAAGACTCAGCCTGTTGTTGTTGCTGTTGTTGGAGCTGATGCTGGTGAAGTTGAACTTGCTGTTGATGTTGGAGTTGTCGATCCAGACCAAGGCCTTTGAACTGGTGGGCCTGGTGTCCACTTAACATCTCTATAATGTCCAAATTGTATTTTCCAAATTGGAACATTTCCCACTCACTGGCACATGGAGGTGTAGGGGTGACACCTCCAGCGCTAGGCCCGGCCACAATAATCCCACTACTGCTCACAGATGAACTCCGTCCAAAGGGTGAGGTTATGTTACTGCTTCCTCTAGAAAAGCTCAAATCAGCACGGCTTGAATCTAAACTCCTCCCTATAACACTACTGCTACTCCCTGCTGAACGGTTACTTCGACTGCTGCTACTTCCTCCTGAGCGTCCGCTGCCCTCACTCTCCATTCAAAAGGAGAGAGGACAGATCTGGGAGACTTCTTCTGTTTGTCTTTTTCGTAGGGTCTTTTTCTGAATAGCAGACAAAAATAGCACCAGGTTTTGGGGATTTTTTCAAAGCCGTTTGAATGACCAATTCAAACTGGGGGTTTGAAACCGGTAAGTGTGTTCAAATCCATTGTTTTCCTTCATCCTGGAAGGTTTCATGATTCAGCCAGGGGGTTCCTAAAACTAAAACAAAAAACAAAAAAAAGAAACAAATACAGGGCAGATAAAATCATAGAGGGGGAAAATAGTTCCACAAAATAGACACAACTTCAGAGCCAAATCACTTTCTTGGTCCTCCTTTATAATAATAATAATAATAATAATAATCTTCTTTGATAAACAATTATACACATCCAAAGACTTATTATGACAGCATATTCATTTTTTGTTTGAATTATCAAACGGCACTACTCACCTTTAAGATTTCAATAATATTAACCTTGACATTTTCCCACTCTTAGCATTTAGCAAATATTTGACACCTGTTGCATAGCAGGCTTCCGGTTATTAATTAATTAATTAATTTTTAATTTGGCCACCACATTGAAGGCCATTGTTGTGGAAATGTAAGGATATGTTGGATGTCCCACAATATCAAACTCTTAAATAACGTGAAAATAGACCCTATTCTATTTATTGAAACACAACAAAAATAAACTCCCTGTACGTGATGAGGGAACACCCTGGGTACAGTATGTCAACCACAAACACTTTTGTATTTCTGCTTATACTGTTACCATTTATTTTTCATAACTTTTTACCTAATTATTTCTAAGTGTCTTGTTCTGTTGGTATGTTATCCTACTCTCAACTGGGTTTAAAATATTTAAATTCTAAAATCATGTTGAAAATATGTCGTTATTTTACAGAGGAAAAAACTAAGTTGAGGTGCATTTCTTTGCTGCTGAATTTTCAAAGTAACATGAAAAACAGCTTCCTATAATAATTATTATAATAATTATTATTTGTATTATGATTAAAGCACTTTCCTTAATATTATCATATTCTCAATAACATAATTGGTTATTGAGAATAAATAACTATTGCATTTTTGTATCAATAGCCATGTACTGTATAAGCATTAATGTATTCTCCTTAATATGCTAGTCCGCTATACCGTGTAAATATGTTAAAAGGATTAAAAATAATAATAATAAACTGTCAGGATTTGCTACATTTGAACATGCTGAGCTGATGAAAAACCATTTTGCTGACCTCACAGTTGATAGTACATTCCTTTTCAAAGGGAATCCTGGGCTTTTCAACTTCAAAAATGTGATTAGGGGACAAAAGTGTTCTTGCTTTATTTTTAATGAATATTCATTTAGAAAATCCAATGTAGAACTTGCTTTCTCTCGTCCTACTTCTAACCAAAACACAGCAATGGAGAATGTATTCCAAACATGGACCAAAAGAGAATTACACACGTTTCCCTTATTCACATTCTAAAGGGCCATGTCTTATCATAAATTATTGCAATGAGTTTTTGAATGTTACTACTATGGATAAATGTATGTCATTAAGCACCTTTTTATGCAATTGATTCATTATTTATTCTTTCTTTGTATATTATAATGAGATACAAGATTTGTGCAGAGGAGACAACAGTGAATAATCAACAAAACTGTCTCACGGAAAGTATGAATATCAAATGTCATAGTTAACATAATTGATTTCAACATTTTTCTTTGAATGGCATGGTGGCACCCACAATGCCAAACTCCAACCTGCTGGAGCTGTCTGCAGGAAGGATGTTTGTGTTAAAGAAAATTTGTTCCAAAATTGTGGGAATTTTTTCCATCCTCAAATTATACACATTAATGTCCATTTATTGTTGTTTGGCTTTTTTTTTATATTTTTTTTTTATCATGAAATCAAAAAAATAATAATAATAATTTCTTATTTGTTTATCTGTAATTTCTCCAGACGTATGTACATTATTTGGTTGTAAAAAAAAATAAAAAAAATATATTTATACAAATTACATTACTGATAATTTAGCCACCAAAAACAATTTATTTTGATCAGGTACTTTAGAATGCATGTGTTTGAATTCAAGAGTTAAATGAATAGGCTGTCAATAGCATGTACTGCCTTAAATATATATGGTTTTATTACAATTAATGTGTAAAAACAAG
>OMPB01071103.1:0-13406 GCA_900312615.1 Stylephorus chordatus | reverse complement strand
GTCCAGAGCGCGCTCAGAGTGCGATCTACTAACTCTCATAATAATAGTAAATAATAGTAACATATATTACAATATAATACAATATAACTCTTTATGTAGCTGTTGCTCTCTCAGATCGATAGACTGTATGCTCAGATCGCAGAGGTCCCAGCGTGTAAAGGTGTAAACACAATGAGCGCGCGGCAGCGCGCAGTGGTACGAAGGGAGAAAATATAGGGCCAAATGATTGTGAGGTCTGACTTTTTGTGCGGAACCATTTTTTGGAAGCAATTGCGTTACTATTTTGAACGCATATTGTTTTGGGAAGCAAAACATTTTATTTTTCCGCCCTTAGCACAATGAGCACACTAGCCGGGACTACTTACTTCGAAAACAGCTCCAGGCGACTACTCGCCTTACAGGTAACAGTAGGGGAATATGCGCCTTTGATGCACTCCAATGCTAATGAGTATGTGATTCAAATTCAGGTCAAAAAATCCGAACTAACCCTTTAAGGCATCTGACTCTACACCAAGAGGTCACTGGTTCAAATCCCCGCTCTGACTAAATGTACCGTACCAATTGTAAGTCGCTTTGGACAAAAGTGTCTGCTAAATGCCCGTAATGTAGCATTAAAATGGTGGTTTGACATATAAATAAATTGTCATTAAATCTGAACAAAACAAAGATTTTAAATTGTTTATAAATCACTTCATAATTATGTTGACATTATCCTGTTTGACTTGCAATTGGAATTATATAATTCAAATTTTATGTTGTGTTGTGTATGCAACACGGACTGTTACACATTCTGTTATGTTAGGTTCAGTGATCTAACACGGACTGTTGAGTTATACTTTCCAGACTGTACACTGAAATGGGGCTTGCACCTTGTAAGAGCTTAACGGAATGTTACCTTGGTTATTGCGGCGCCATTTTGTTGTTTTTTGTTTTTTATTGTGGCAGTTCAATTAACGATAAACTGCTGTGCTGTCGAGAGAGATGTCTTTGGTCTGTTCATCCACAGTAACCTCATCATTCATTTAAATTAGCTATTGATGCTAACACTACACTATCAATATGAACATCTCAAACTACAAAACGACTTAAATTATGCACTAATTGAAGGTTCATTTGTCTGTGCATAATAAGGTAAACAGGAATTATGGCACATAATATGTTGTCTATCTCTGTGATGGAGCCTTCCCTTGACCCCCTCCCATTGCAGTCATAGATCGCTTTGCTGTGACAAGGCATGTTTTTTAAGCCATTTTCATATCGAACCATTTCTTCTTTATTTCAGTGACAGTACGACCCTCAGGTGACACGACATTAACAGCACTCGTTATTTTATCCCATTCATTGGCTTTAGCCGGTCTCTTAATTCCATTGCTGACGCGCTGTTTAAAAGGATAGACTTTCATTTTATTGATCTCCGAAAGCAAGACTTGAATCTCTGAACTCTTTTTTTTTTTTTTACTCGTTGATGCCATTTTCATGAATGTTACGCACAGGTGGCATTCATCATTTCCACAGGTCATTTACAGTTATCTGATGTTTAGGAGCATTTGTTGAATCTGGCGTGGCACATTCGTACTAAGTCACCGTACGAAAAAAAGTAATTTACGATAACAATATGAAAATGTTCTTGCATGAGGCCCAATGAGTTCATGTGAATTCCCAACAAGACTGAGGCTGCTGTCAACAGGCAAAAATCAACCTGGAGTATGCCTCTTACCTTTACAGTACCTGTCTATGGGACAATCAAACCGCTCGCAGGAAGCGGAGGACCCAGACAGAGGTCAACCTTGTTTTGCGCTGTGGAGACCCGTGTTCTGGCTTCAGTGTGCATGGCTGGAGCGGAATGGACAGAGCCAGCACACTGTCCACGCTATGGGCCACCGCCACATCATAAATTCTTGCCATATACTCATCTATAATTCATAAGTGAAATGTATTGTGGCACTTTCTACAGCATGGCTATGGCCTTACGAAGAGACCCTCCGCAAATGTATTGATGTATAATATTTTTGTGCTGTTTTTATGATTTGTATTTATTGTATTCACTGTATGAATGTTAATCAGTGCACCATCGCAAATGAGAACTTGGTCTCAATGGGTTCCCCTGGGTAAATAAAGGTTAAATAATAATAAATGGTGGACTGACTGATAGCTGCTACAGTACATGTGATGGATGACCGCATTACATTTTGACCACAGATTGACTCATGCAGAAATTGCATTATGTTTATCAATAATTGACAACTTCCAAATTAGTGTAGACTATGACATTTGAAAAGGAGGCTGTCACATTTGCACCTTTACAGCATTACAGTGACCCTGAGCAGGTGGTCAATATAGCCAGCCAACTAGAGGGACCAGGATGTCTTCATGGTTACAAAATGATGTTTGAGAGATGTTGCTTAAATGGCTTGCGGCTTACTAGACAAATGATGAGAGACGTGCAATTAAATTTGGATCCCTTAGGTGTACAGCAGAGGAGAGGGAGAAGGCAACACAGACGCCACTACAGTGTACCAGGCCCCAATTACTTATGGCATATGGACTCGTATGACAAGTTGAAGCCTCACGGTATCGGAATTAACAGGTGCATTGATGGTTTTTCACGGCATATAATTTGGATGCAAACCAATAATAACCCTTGAGTGATTGCCGGGTATTAGTTTGTTGCTGTTGCTGAAAAAGGAGGCTGTCCACAAATCCTCAGGTCGGACGTACAGTAGGTACAGTACGGACAATTTTGTCATTAATTCAGGTAGGGTTTTCAAGCAGACCCAGGTAGCCTAAGCCTCTTGACTTGACGTTTCACTATTTGCTATAATTAGCTTATTGTTATAATTATTATGCTTTCATGTACTGTATGTATAAAATTTATGTGATGTTATAGATCAATGACATCATTACGTAGGTGCAAGTGATGCAGGAGAGTTATGGGTAAGATTGTCAGTGTTGGAGCATAGGTCTTTGTAGTATGGATGTCCTGAATTCATCCCAGCAGATGCATATTTAATATGCAGTTGACAATGTGCATCAAACTTTCACTGTCAATGTGGCTGTAGGCCTCTGCTGTTGAAATGTGGCTGTAGGCCTCTGCTGTTGAAATGGTTGCCTCAACATGTATGACAAATAACCTCTTGCCTTGTCCCCTTATTATTTGCATGGAAGCCAGATCTCCGTCATTGATGTTGAAATAGTAGTTGCGTTCAATTGGTTGTCCGTGTGATTTAATTAGAGAAACAATGAATCTAGTTCATTAGCTTAGGACTCAACAATGGCGACGACAACCTTTTCCCCCAAGACTAAGACGAGACATTGAATTGTAAATGGATCTTTGAAAATAAAAACTAAAAACTATATTTTCATTGATGAAAAATGTTTATCAGACTAGTCTGAAAGCGGAGGTAGGCCAAATTGTCAGTACACCGGTGCCACTGTCACTGCACATTGTACCTGTATGATGGAGTATGTGACAAATAAACTTTGATTTGATTGTGAGGCCAATTACCTGTTTATCACTGACATGTTGTCAGTGAAACATGCTCCTGTATCCAAAAGGCAATTTAATTAACTATGAGCCATTTAAGAGGAGCTTAAACACCCTTCCTACTGCATACATTAAATACAATTAGCAAAACAAAGTTTGCACAGGGATCATTACACCAAATCCATCATCCATAATTGACTATTCAAAACTTCTGAGAGTTTCACCCTAAAATCTGCATATGATGTAGACTGGCATCGCCAGAACAATTCGCAAATGCCTATTACTGTAAAACCTCTCAATTAATTTTCGATTGCCATGGGGTGTTTATCAACGGGCACAGACCAAAATGCCTCTGGACACAATTGGATAGACCTACAAACAATCAGAGCAATGAAACGTGTGACATAGTGCTGAGCGACGGAACAGACTACAGCGTGCAGCAGAGATGAGCTCTGTTTAGCTCAGCGAATGAAAAAAAAAAAGAAAAAGGGGAGCGCATACAGAGATCGTCGACGTCATCACGCAGTGTTTCTTGAAAACACTGCGTTTCCCAGCTCTTTGCTGTAAGATGGCGTTCTTAAAAAGGCTTTTACAAGCACTGCTGATCAAGCTCACAAATGGACAGTGGTCAAGCAGCCCTAAAAAATAAATCCCTCGGCTACAGGGGCCTGTAACTTAGGGACACTAAGTTACAGGCCCCTGTAGCCGAGGGATTTTTACTATTCTATTAAACCAGCTGGGGGAGGGAGGGGGAGACTTGACCCTCTCTGGGTAAACCATTAAACAATGCGTGCACGTAGCTCGGTTAGCCGAGTTAGCTTGTAAATGAAATGAGACTTAACCACGTGTTGGCCCCTCATCAATCTGACTACGCAGGGGCCAGCTACTCATCCCTGATTCACAGAGAACCGGGTCGCTGAAGGCCCTCAGTCGCTGACACAGCCTATGACAAATGACCATCAATCACCACCTCGCCCGGACATAAAAAAACCACACACACACACACACATCCATACCCCGCCACCCCCCACACACACACCAACATGCACAAACATACACACATACTCAGGCCACACACACACACACACATGCAAACACATACACATACCTGTACGCATACCCCCCACAAGCAAACACAACACACAAACAATAACAAAAAAGTAATTACCAAATGCATAACAGGTGCATTTACTGTATCTACAGAAAATATACAGGAAAAAAACGTGCACAGGTAGTCCAAGACACTGAGCCGTATTTCCTGTCATTAATGCAAATTAACTTGTAAACATTTACTTGCACGTTCACAAACAAAATATGCATAAAATAAATAGTACTATATCCCTACACTAATAGTGCAGCCTTCATTCTTCTTCTGCCAAACAGTATTACCATAAGGATCACTTTGACTTAAAAACCCATTTATTTGCATAGCGTGTGAGCGTCTGTATATATGTGTGTGTGTGTGTGTGTGTGTGTGTGTGTGTGTGTGTGTGTGTGTGTGTGTGTGTGTGTGTGTGTGTGTGTGTCTGTGTATGCATGTTTACTTCAACGACTCCAATGTGTGCGCCCGTCTGTGTTTGTGTGTGCTAGTGCATGTGAGCCCGCGTGCGTGCGTACATACGTTTCTTTTGTGCGTCTCTGGCTGTGGGAGTACAGTATGTGTAGTGTAATGGATTCCAGGTGGGTCACTGGTCTCCTCCAGAAGACAGATTAGGTGTTAAAAAACCCCAAGATGGACTGAAGTTCATGGAACACCTTGACAAATAAGAGGACATGCTGAAGGTGCTGAAGTAATGCCGCAAGGGCACGACTCGGGTTAAAGGGTACGCGACTGGTAATGCAAAGATAACATGAAAAGGCATCGTGAGATTGTGAATGACAAGTGCTGTTATAAAGCTGACTTTAATCTTCATGGAGGTCTTGCGCCTGAAGACATAGTTGCATTTGTTGCAAAGTCTGCTAAATATAGTCGGGCAAAAGGCGGTGGGTGAACTCAATGTGGGCAGGGCAATGAAAATACTGTTGGAAAGCTTAAATGAATATGGGAAAAAAATAACTAAAAAACGACATGGCGGCCTACTATGAACTTGTAATACGTAATAACATTTCACAGAGCTTGCGGTACGCAGCCACATTTGTTGTGGTGGTTTTGGCAACGCTCAAATAGTAAAACGGGTGTCAGGAATGTATGAAAGTCATCTTGACCCATCGCTTCCCCAGGGTGTTATTTGGATGCAGATGTGATGCACATTGGAACATGTGTTGTAGCTCCACTCACCATACAGATAACATGGCCCTTGGCTGAAATTCGTCCTTACGAAAGTAAACGGAAAAGCTGTGGTCAGTGGGGAAAACCACGACACAGAGAGTACACTATTTCCCAAGGCGACAGCATGGAACAAAATGTCCTCTTCCGTTGATATAAATGCTGCCCGAAACATTTTTTCCAGAAAAGTAACTCTTTATGGCATAATGGTGTTAAGTTCACGTGAAATCGAATACCTACACCTTTGTCGTATAAGCATCCACACTGATCTATGGAAAGCATCTAAACATATTGTTTAAGAATATAAAGGTTGATTTAAAAACGTAGTATTAAGTGCAAATGACAAAACAAGTGATTGAGTGACTCCATGCAGCTGAACGCAACCCATATTATTATATTCCCCCTCAGATCAGATAAGTATAACATAGACTATGGCTTATTTGTAGTGGTTACCAGAACAGTTTCTTTGTGCATTCTAGTGCGGTTTGAAGTTGGTTAAACAGAATGGTGTTACCTGAGATTTTCAAAGCTTGCCAGTGGGAAAGACTATACAGCTGATATATCCTTTTATGGTTCCAACGCAGTAATTACATGGCTAATTATGTGACAGGAGATGAGAAAGTTTATAGACAGATGATACAGATATAGTGCTCTGACAGTGTTCTGCTGAAAAAGTTATATTGAGGTCAACTGTAAAACTAATAGCAGAACACAGGTGTGACTGTGAATTGTTGCAAAGTGAGTAACTTATAAGCTCCTTGTAATTTATGTATCTAGCTATTCAACTCTGTTGCCAAGAAAGGGTGTCCCAGTGAGCTGTACGCATCATTAAACCAAAAGAAATACTATTGTTTGTTTATGTTTATAGGCCTAAGCTATAAATCTGGGATCAAAATGCAGCTAATACCTATATAAAAGTTGTTACTGTATAAGATTGTTATTATTGATGTGAGTCATTTACATCAGTTGTTCACCTCAAAGCGTGTGATAGTGTTACTGAGTTCAGGCAGTTGTATTATAATAAAAGTCAGTGTTTCAGTGAACCAAGGAATTATATATATCAAGTAGATAACAGAGTTCCGTTACTGAACAAATCAACTGTGTACTCGCTAATGCCCACTTACTGTACATTAGTGACAGTGGACCTTACTTAGAAATATATAAGTACAAGTAGTTTTTTTTGCTGCACATTGTCAACTTGCATGTATATTCTATTTGGATCATTTAATTTGATCATAAATGAGGGAAATATGATGTTCTAAAATAGTTCAATACCACAGTATCTTAAAGACTGAATTATGCCCTATGTCTTCGGGCAGTCTGGTATATATCAGAGAGCTTAAAACACATATTGTCTTGGATGAAAACCAACAAAATGTCTTTGGAAAGACATTTAAATATCCAAAACATTCACAGATCCAGAAACTTTAAAATACTTGTATTCACGATTGTGTAGTTTTTTCATTAAATTATGAACATTTGTTTAAGTTCTGATGTTTAAAGCAATCAAACAATCAACTGGACATATTACATCTAAAGGTAGTGATCTCCTCGAGGATAAACATTTGATACTGCTGTCGGCTGCTTGTTTTTAACCGTTGACAATGTTTTCCAATTGTAAGTCAACTTACCCCAATGGTTACAACAGTCTATTTTAGTCTACAGACTTTTTTTTTTTCCTCTTTTCTTCAAATCCCATGGAATCATGCTTTCAATCCCAAATGGGGTCTTTAAGAAAGGACTAACAAATCTGTGCCTGTCAACCATCATTTAATTCCAAAGGAATTGCCTTTGGCCATACTTTGGAGTTACCAAAGTATGGCAACTCTGAAGGTCTGAATGCAAAGAGAGTTAATCTGAATCTGTTTTACATTAAAAGGATGGTACTTCTTATCTTTAAAAAAAGCTATTAATTCTAAGCAATGCAATTCAATTCCAATTTTTTGTTTTGCTTTGATTGTCTGCTATTCCTCAAGCGATTTGGAAACTAAATAATGAGCCAGACACCATTCCTTTCATTTTGTCAGTAGATTAGAGTATGTATTGTCCTGCTACCTTTAACAGGTCTGGACTAAACACAAGACACAAAACACAAGAGAACATCTTGATGGGCGTGTTTTAAGATCTCTGGATCCCTCATTGATTTTGCATGAATCCAACTGTTATTGTGTTAAGCTTTGACTTTGACTACAAACCCAAGAATCTTTTGCCTCTCACAGCCATAACATTTTATGATAAAAATAGAGAATGATTGGAATTTTGTCACCATCATTTTGGATAACCACATTGGGGCTGAACTGAATGCTTAATTGTGTGAAAAGTATATTGTGGAATATTTCAGGGATTTTTTATTTTTATTTGATAGGATTTTTAATCTGACGGATAAATGTCTTAAGTCACACACAACTTGGAATTCAAACATCAAGTGTTTTCTGTTAGTATAAATAAGCTATGTTAGATATTGGTAAGAGAGCTTTAAAAAGCTCTAGATTGATCTACGAATACCCTGACTCACCAACTCAGACAGCCCTTAATAAGAGTCTGTCATGTCTTTAACTGTGCCGTCTGCAATATGAATGGAAAACAGATTTATTTATTTCATTGAGATATTATCCTCTCAACATTGTGAGGACACCCACTCTTCCACACCCAAACCTTCCATCTGCCTTGGCGCTTGCGTAGGCTAAACACTCCTGTTCAAAGCATTGTTTTTCAACTGGAAATAATAGGGCCCGGAGTAATTACTGCAAACTCATGATCAAAGCGACAGTGACGGCCAAGACAAATAGAATGGTGGCATTGGATAGCTGCACATCTGATGATATGGGAGAACTTGAGATTGCCCCAGTGTGCTCTGCCAAATAAAGGCTGAACAACCGCATCACTAATACCTTAACACAAACAAGCAGTGGCTGAAAGCCATTCTCAGGTAGACTTACTCAGAGTGACTTTTACCAGTTCACCTCGTGAACTCAAAGTGAACTACACTGCATGGATCCAAGCAGTTAATATAAGAGGAGAGTGCAGTGCTGCGTTGTTATGTACTGTAGGCATAAGCTGCTGATCTCAAATGTATTACCGTATGACCGCACCATAGCAGTGTGTCTGCAAAAAGTCCAAGTACAAATCTGCAGCATTACACACTCATTTTGGATCCATCTACTTTACTCTTTGGCCTTTGAAAGCAGTGTCTTTGCAATTCTTACATTGTTTCTCTTGAGGTAAACCTCCAGACGCTAGTATACCAGCGGCTGCGCCTTCTTTCCCCTCACTGTTGTTGCTCTGACTTTGCTAATGGGACTTAAATGAATGGGCGTCTTGATTGGAGACACAACTTTCGTCATTAAAATTTCCACATTCCACCCAAGAAAACTCTAGCAAATCACTTGACAAGCAGGATCATAAGACAGTGGCTCAAAGAAAAGAGGGAGTCAGTCACCAATCTGATGATTCGCCAATTTTCCATTTTAGAAAACTTCTGGTTTTACAACTTTTAGAAAAGTTGTAAAACCAGACTCCTTTCCCACTTTGAAGCCCATACTACCAGTCACTGGTAGCTAGACATACGGACTGTGCTTGCAGTCATTAAAGGCTGTCAGCACGTTCCATCAAGAAGGTAGGCCAAGGAACTGCTCAGGCTCAAGGCGTAACTTATTGTGCCTGATAGTTAATGCGTTGCATGACACCTTGGAATTCAGTCTTGATCCCGGTGCTCCCCGGTCGCGGATTTCTTTGATGTGCTTCAGAAACATCATTTGAAGTATGATCCTCATCTTTGTGAGATCTCTTTATACCAGTCCGCATGCTCCTGGGCTAATGTTCCCCAGGTGGTCTGGAAGCAGCCTGATATGCCGTGATGGCGAAAGCACCCTGTGAAGCAACAGGATTTATCAGGAGATAGTAATCCTGTAATGACCCTGTTCTGTACCCTGTATGAAGAAGAGGAAAACATACATCACAGTTGAATGTGCCATGGCGAAAGATTTGTTGCGATGCTTTGACCACTATCCTTGACATAGGCTACCTGTTAATTAACCCACGATGTCTATACAATAAAGTGAATGCATTCATCCTCTGGTAACTCTTTGTTCTACAGCGGGTTTGGTAAGTAAATCATCCGCTAACCAAGTCAAGTAATTTAAGGTCGTCAGCGTGTGATCTCCTCCACCTGTCTGAAAATAGCAAAGATTCTTACAATAAATTGTTAACATAGTGGGGAATCTTTGTGCACCGTTTTCATGACGTGATATTACCTTCTTCTTTTTTTGAGTTCCTGTGTCTATTTTGTTTGGTGTTCTGTTGAAGGTGACATCACCCCAAAGCAGTTCTTTTTGTCCCAACGTGGATCGCCAATGCAGATCTGGAATCAATTTAATCCTGGATAATATGGTTAAAATGTTTCAAATCCCTGTTAAAAGACTTTCAACAACATTGTATGAATAAATGGATTTCTTTGATTCTTAAAACAGAAATCAAAAATAAAGTTGGCAATGGATTGAAATTCCTTTATTTAAAAAAGATGGTAACATCAAGTAGGCCTATACGTACGGCCACATGATGTCAAAAGCCTCTCTACACGCCTCTCAGTCATTCGAATAATGCATGGTAATAAGACAGGAACACAAAATCAGTTTAAGTAACTAAGAATAGCTCTAGGTATCAACCCCGCCCTCTTATGAACGAGTGCAACACATTATAATAAAGGGATTACATATACTTTAGAGAACAATCTCCACGGAAAGTCTTTACACTATTTTTGCAACTATTTCGTCTAACCCTTTATCATTCTATTGCATGTGGCAAGGAGCAACATGTTTTTATCATTACTGGCTTAGAATGAAAGTGAAACCAGATGGAGGCCTAGCAGAGATAAATGCTGGCAGAGCGTGTGGAAGAGCTCAACCTGTAGGTGGTATTAGGGGATGAGGACTATATTGCCGTCATAGTACACGTATGTAAAGGATGACCCCCAAATAGTTGATATTTTGTTCATTACATTGCCTTAGGAACTTGAATTAGACTAACCCTGACGCACATTTCTTAGTGTTGAGCATATTCATTCTTTCTGCATGCTAAATATCTTATTTGCACAGGTGAGCAGATCAAATGGACAATGCATTGTCGGCTGTAGTCTAACTTCAACAGGCCACTCAGGAGGGTAACTGTTTTTAGAGCAAGTCAAGTATTGGTGTCATTTTTGGTGTTTGGGTTAGTTAAGGGTTGCTGTTTTGAGACAGATCACAACTCTTCTGGCATGGCTCAGCAGCTTCCAGTGGCTGTATGCTATTCTCAGTAATGATGATATACCAAAAGGGATGTTAAATATAATGTGTAAGTCTAATTACGGGCTGAGATATTTAAAAATAGAGTCAAGGTAAAAAAATAAAAAAATATATATTTTTTTTAATCAGTAAATTCAGAGAGGGGAGGAATGTGCAGCTTTGGTAGCCCTAGAACACTGACCTAGCTTTGAGTTAAGGGACAGACCTTGTAATGCAACGGTCCCAAAGAACATTCCATCATTTCCACTGCAAAAACAGCCCGTTTGAAGTAATATTGAGGTCCAGCCTTGATTACCATTGAAGATTGAACAAGAGCTGGCGAAAGGTAGAAAAATTGGTGCTGGCAGCTCTATTCATTGCATTCGAGGAGTCGGATTATAGGTGAAGCATTTCTTGGTCACTTCTTTTTTTTGTTTGTTCTTAAATTAACCCTGTACGTTCCGCTTTCATTGAGCCACTGCATCTGGGGTCCAGCTGCAGCGATATGTTGTGTGTCTGTGTGATTGGGGTCAGTGAAGGGTCCATCTCATTCAATCTCATTCTCAGTCATACGACTTGATAAGCAACAGTGCAGTGTAGGCAGACACCAATAACTTAAAAACACAGTTGACAAGAATAAAAGACTTCAGAACTTACATTTTGTGTTGTACAATAAAATCAATTAATAAAATTTTAAATAAAAAAAATGGTCACACTGTTAAGTTCTGTAAAGAAAGACTAGTAAGTCCAGGGTTTATTCCTGTACTAAGTAGAGCAGTGATTGCAAAGACATGGAATAAACAACCACATTTTAGAGAATGTTAGGCGCTACATACAATGGCTCCATTTTCTATAAATCTTTTATTGGATACGGATAACTTAATCCACATACCGGTAAGTAATTTGCTGGTTACTGTCCCGAGTGATACAGAACCAATGTCACAAAATGGAAAATGTAAGAAAATACAAGACATACGAAATGGCAAAAACACTAATCTTTTAAGACAAATAGATACAAAAATTCCATTAACATGATCAAAACTCAAGAGAGCAAATGAAGAGTAAAAGAAACAATTTCAAAGAACGGATTAGAAAGATTGACTGAGGTAAAAGAAAGCTCATGAAATGTTAAGGAACGTTGAGGATTACAAAATAAAAGCCTCTGCAGCTCATCTGTTCAGCAGAGCATCAACTTCTGGACCATTTCAGTGTAACAAAGTGACAACAAGAGGGATGAAAAGCAGCGGTGTGCTCAATTGCAGTGCGTGCGAGTTACCTTTCTGATCTTATTAATTTGACAAAACCAAGGCACTCAAGTTTTACCCACACAGCAGGCCAAAACTAATTTTGGTATTGGTATTTTCCACTGCCACATAACATTCTACATAATAACTGGTTGCTTAGAATCTAGTAGTATATTCACTCAATTGAAACAGGTGTTTTGACATTTTACTAATAGCAATCAAAGGGACAGCAACATCTCTGGTGAAACAAGTTATTGCAATTGTGCTTGCCGATTGGCTGAAATGAGTGCCAGGTGATGTCACCTACTGTACCTGACATCACCTTAAGGCAATAAGAAACAGAACTAGCACGAAATGTGTTTGACCCATTGCAGTTTGATTCCTCTTTAGAGCGGAGAACAGGAACACACAATTTCATTTTTAAGTACTGCTCAACAGTACATTCAGTTTGACAGAGTATTCACGTATGTGTCTATTAAAATGTTCTTAGTTGGCGTGTTAACCATCCTAACCATATCAAAGTAGGCTACTAAAAACCATTAGATTTAGTTAGAGTCAGAGTTAAATAACATACATAGTTAAAAGTCAGCTTTGGTAAAATTAAAGACATTTGACAGCAAAAGAATAAGTGAGGGGTGCATTTAGAAGTGACAAAGGAAACTAGCCAGAGCAGTTTTTGAAATCCAAGAAACCACTTTTTTCTCAATCCAAGACCCAAGTTTAGGCTTTCTCCAAAGACTTGTAATATTCTTTCAGCACGTTCCAGGCCTTGGCTGCCATGAAGCCCTCCGGAGGATTCTGGCCCTCACGGGCCATATTGCGCATGCGTGTCCCCGAGATGAAATCGTAGTCTTGATGGCTAAAACACAGAAAGCAAGCCTTCAGTATTTGTCCAAAATTAAACCAATCGCAGGCACAGGGCACACCTGTTGCTCTTATTTGCAAAAATCCCTAACGGGTGAATTCAGTCATTTCTCCGTTAAGCAACATAACACAGATTACACAGGAGAACTAGAGCCAAGTGTAAATGTGACATGAGTAGGGGGAAAAAACAAAAAGATAACCTTTGATTGTTTCACTGTTGATGTTGTCCATAAGAAATCTTACTAGTATTTTCAATACTAAAATGTTTGACTTTAGGAGATAATATA